>JAUMJL010000392.1:0-300000 GCA_033558185.1 Dromococcyx pavoninus
GGCCGGGCCTGTCAGAGGGCACTTAACCCTGAGCGGGGTTTAGTAACGAGTAACGGGATGTATCATCCTGTTCTCCCCCTCTGCTCCTCTCTCGTGAGACCCCACCTGGAGTGCTGTGTCCAGTTCTGGAAACCTCAGCAGAAGAAGGATATGGAACTGTTGGACCGGGTCCAGAGGCCGGTTATGAAGATGATCAGAGGGCTGGAGCACCTCTGCTATGAGGACAGACTGAGAAAGTCGGGGGTGTTCAGCCTGGAGAAGGCGCCGGGGAGACTTTATATTGGCTTTCCAGTACCTGAAGGGGACAAAGAAGAAAGCTGGAGAGAATTTTTTTTACAAGGGCATGTAGTCGTAGGACAAGAGGGAATGGCTTTAAACTGAAAGAGAGGAGATTCAGATTACAAAGAATTTTTTTACTGTGAGGGTGGTGAGGCTGGCTCAGGTTGCCCAGAGAAGTCGTGGATGTCCCTCCATGGAGGTGTTCCAGGCAAAGCTGGATGGGGCTTTGAGCAACCTGATCCAGTAGAAGGTGTCCTTGCCCATTGCAGAGGGGCTGGAACTGAATGATCTTTAAGGTCCTTTCCAACCCAAACCATTCTGTGATTCCAGTTGTGTCTTAATAACTAAAATCTCTCAGACAGGGGAAAAGTAGTCGCACCCACCCACCCTACCCCCCTCACTCACTCACAGCCAGAAGAGAAAGATCTCTTTTAAACGTTTTACTGTGCTTAGTTGTCCTAAGCTCGTGGCAACTCAAAATTAGACATTAGGCTGGAAGCTGTCTATGGCTGTCTTCTGAAGAAACATTCTAAATTAAAGTGCTTTACACTTAAAGTAGTTGTTGGAGCTGCTGCTAAATCTACAGAAGACGTGTGCTGCCAGGCATGCACCCCCACTCTGCAAACACACGCCATTAGTGAGTGTCCAAGTTTATGGAAATTGTTCTTAGTGATACCGAAAATGCTGGCAAATAAACTCTCTAAGATTTGTTGTGGAGTTTTAGAAAGCAAGCATGCTTTATTTCGGCACTGGGTGCATAAGGGAATGATTTTCAACAATCACGCGCAACAAGACAAGAGCTGGTTACAGAATATATATCCAACTTACATGCATATGTATAAATTCTCTGAGCAATCTCATGCATATTCTACTACTTTCCAAAGACTAATCTTATTACGAACTTCACAACAGCCAAGTCTCTGCTCATTAGAGCTTTGAAGCTAGTTCTCTGTCCAGCCTTGAATTCTTTAGATAAGTGAAGAAATATTGTCTAGGTACAGCACTACTTAAAAAAAAACATACTATCAGAAGAATAATCAGAATGTGTCTGTCTAACTTTCAAAAATACTGCCATTTAAATATCGCTTAACTGGAGTTAGTTACAAAACCAATTCTACAGAAAAACAACTCTACTTAAGTCAATATTCCACTCTCTGCAATAACAACCACTTCTTGTACCATTAGTATGTCAAAATTACTTGATCCAGGCACAGAAATACTGCTTTAAGTATTCCCATCTGCTCCAGCCACTTAGCCCCACAGCGCACAGCCTTGCTTTGCATCTTGTTTTTGAGATAGGTTATTTCCTCATTCTGGTTCACAGTGTTCTGACACCAAGACTCTTGCCAGTGCAGCTGGAAGAACGGCGTGCTGTGGGAATGGCTTAGGAATTAATGCCAAGGAAGAAAAGCGATGAGAACGTCTTAAATAGGCTTTGCTGCCTACCTTTGCTACCTGTTAAATCCTTAGTATGTTAAAAATTACTTGATCGTCAAGGTCCATTCCAATCCAAGCCGTTCTGTGATCCCTGCTCTGACTGCGCGCCCTTCCCCTGTCCCTGCCCCGAGACATCGCGCGGCGCCCACCAGGGAAACTACAACTCCCGGCATGCCCCGGTGTCGCCTGTTCCATTGCGCTGGGGGGGAATGTCCTCCTCCTTCCTGCCGCCCTGCATTGGCTAAGCGGGAGCGGACCGTACCGTGCGTGCGGCGTTCCCCCCCCACCCCCCCCGCGGTAGCGGCCGTTGGAGGAGCCCAGAGAGGAGGTGGCGAGCGCGGGATCGGTGGCGGCGATGGAGCGGTGCGACCTGGGCGGCCGCCAGCACGGCCCCATCTGGCACCGCCGGCCCGGCGCGGCGGCAAGGCACGGGTAACGGCGTAGGAGAGGCTGAGGGAGCGGGCAGGCCCGGGGCGGGGGACGGAGGAGTCGAGGCCGGCTGGATCTCCCCTGAGCTTCTGCAATCCGGGGTGTCCGGTTGGATAACGGGAAAAATAATGGAATCAGGGAATGATTTGGGTTGGAAAGGACCACGAAGGTCCTTTAGTGAAACTCCCCTGCAGCAAGTAGGGGCATCTTCAACCAAATCAGGTTGCTCAGAGCCCCATCCAACGTGACCTTGAATGTTTCCGGGGATGCGGCATGCACCCTCTCTGGGCAACCTGTTCCAGTGTTTCACCACCCTCAGCATGAAAAATTTCTTCTTACTATCTAGTCCAAACCTCTCCTCTTTTAGTTGAAAACCATTACCCCTTGCCTTGTTGCTACAGACCATGCTACAAAGTTTTTCTTCATCTTTCTTATAAGCCCCCTTTACGTATTGAAAGGCCTCAAAAAGGTCTCCTCAGAGTCTTCTCCAAGCCGAACAACTCCAGCTCCCTCAGTCTCTCTTCTTCGGGGAGGTGTTCCTGGCCTTTGATCATTTTTGTAGCTCTCTTGGACCCACCCCAACAGGCCCATGTCTCTTGCTGCCCTGAGGGCTCCAGAGCTGGATGCAGCATTCCAGGAATAGTCTCAGCAGAGCAGAGCAGAGTAGAGGCGGAGAATCATCTCCATCGACCTGCTGGTCACTCTTCTTTTGATGCAGCCGAGGATACGGTTGGCTTTCTGGGCTGCAAGCACAAAAATGTTCCTGTTGAAGTGGGAGCTCTCCCCATGGAGACTGTGAAACCTGCAAACTCAGAGGTGCTCCCAGCTTGGCTCTCTCCCAGTTTAGCTTTTTTATTTTAATGGTATTGAGCAAAATACCACAGGCAATTTCCCATGAGAGTTTAATTAAAATGTGAAATAACAGGAAAATACTGTCTGGCCCAAATCAAAGAGGAGTGGTATGAGTGCTGCTCTGGTATTCTGTGTAGCATTTGCCACAGGGAGACTAGATGCAGCTCTGTGAACTGCTGGCTTCTCCTGGGTTAGTTCAGTGGCAAAGGGACTTTTGGAAGGCAGAGGGTGGTGTTGAGGAGGTCCTGGGAGATGCTGTAACTACTAATACATAGATAAGTACTCACATTTGAGGGTGGTTTTGGAATCAGAAGCCATACTTCACTTGTGGTTCTTTTATGTCATTGAAGATACTAAAATTGTTAAATTTTAATTATAATTTAAAATAGCGTAACCTCTTTCTAATTTAATTTTTGTGGCCCTTCTCTTATATTGCAGAAATGAATGAGCTTAACGCAGTTAGTGTTGTCTCTAGTCTGTGCCGTGGCTGCATGGCCCTGCTTATTCTTCCCATATTCACTGACATTTTGTAACATACACCAACAGTTGCCTGTAGGTGCTGGGTTGCGTGTTCTTCTCTCTTAGAAACAGGTGTCTCAGATAACTATCAGCATTTTACCTAGCCATGGTGACAGTATTCTCCAAGTGACCTGCAGACTTTTATTAGCCTGCCGGTATCCTGTACAGTTTTAGCTATTTAGTTTGACTCTGAATTTAAACCCAATTGACAACGGAAGATAATTGGTTTGCCCAGTGTCAGACAAAAAAATCCAGGAGCAGCAGATCTTGCAGATCTTAATGTCCTGCTTCCTGGAAAGACCTTCCTCTTATGGCTTAGACAGCTCTGGCTTCCGTTCTGCATCTGGCTCCATTTTATGCAAACAGCACAGTGCAAGGATAGAATGTGAAAAAACAGCAACTTCTGTTCCATAATATCTCAGAGGAGTAATGATAAAAATGGCTTTCTTCATGTTTTTGAAGAAAACTTTGACTCTGGAAAGAACTGGAATTAAAACTGATTTCCCCCCACATCTAATCCAAGTGATTTCTTACAGTAATTCATAGCTTCTCAGTTTTCCAGCCTGTTTCTTTACAGTGACAGGGAAGAGCCAGGTTCCTCGCTGAACTGGGCATTCAGATACATCGGTAGATGATACATCAGCATATATGTTAGCATTATTCGTTAATAATATAAATGGAAATTGGATAACCAGGAGCCACTAAAAGGATCGTGAATGATGGATTTCCCCCATCTGCCTTACAAGTCTCCTAACTACCTTACAGTATAGCAAATTACTTCCTTCGCTTAGTATATTTTTATATTAGAAATGTATTTTTCATGGAAAATTTTTTTATATAACACTATGAATTATTAGAATTTTAAAACCATAAACTAGGAATATTTTAATCCAAGGTCTTGGAGAAATGTGTGATAATAAAATGATTCTAAGCATGGTTGTTTTGCTTGCTTTCTTCACAGAGTTTTGGTAAACATCATTCATAGTGTCAAAGGATACAATTCAAAGACAAAACGTTTTCTGAATGTGGCTTTTGACAGTTCAGGAGATTCTCTACTTGCTGGAGACCACCAAGGGAATATATATGTTTTTGATTTGAATGGAAACAGGTAAGAATATTTCTGTCAAGGCATTTTAATTGTCTTGACTTCTGTAACACTCAGGGTGTGGAACTTGCCTGGACAGCAAGCTACAGGTCTGGTTTTAACCCTCAGTTTTCCATGAATGTGGAAATAGGTAATAGTTTGCTCAGAGCAGAAACTATAGGCCAGTGTCTCATGTAGGCTCCCTAAATATTATTTTATTAGTTTAGCTTCTCCAAAAGATCAAAAGTTTGTAAATCTAAACTGAACAGACAGCAATTTCGTAGACCTTAAATACTACCACAAGAAGTTATTCTTTGGACAGTACAGCTCAATTAGTAATATGAACCATGAATTGCAATAAACTAGATCTGGTATTGTCGTTTGCAGAAATACATTAATCGATCTTTTCAATTTTAAACTCCGAATATTGGCACTGATTTTTAGATTTATTATAATCATATACGATTCATTTGCTCCCTTCTTTTGAGCTGATTTATTTTTTCTCTCTGAAATATACTGAAACTGATTAAGTTATTAGTTGACGTTATGAACTGGTTTCCTAACACAATGAGAACATGTTTTTTTAAATAGATTCAACCTTGTTCAGCGGACAATGCAGGCTTGCACTGCTTTGGCATTTACTCTTCGCAGAAAGACAGAATTCCTGGTGGCTTTGGCAGATTATTCCATTAAGTGTTTTGATACAGGTAAGGAGAAATTTGAAGGCCTGGTTTCTGAATTGTTACAAAAACCTTTATAAAAATCATATATTTAAAACATTCTTCAGTTTGACTTGGTATCTGGAAACAGCACAGTAGAAACATGCAGGACTCTGTGGAATAACTAAGATTTTTCCAATCTACATTTGGTCTTACTGTGGCTGAAAGGAAGAGAAAAAGCACAGAGGATTGTAGCCATTATCTCTGACTCTTCTTTTGTTTTGGGAAGCGGTGTGTTACATCTTTGCTGGTAATACCAGACTCAAACCCTCAAACTGTAGATAAGTGATCCCTGTGACTTTTTAAAACAATTTAAATCTAGAGGATATGAGGCACTACAACTGCCCTTTTTGATAGGTTAAGATTACCGTATGAAAAAATGAATTGACAATGCCTTTCACTATTTAAACTTCTAATCAAGGCAGCAGAGACACACAGCTAGTCTGTGAAGTTAATTTTAGATATCACTTTTGAACAAGAGTACGGATCTACTTGCAAATGCAAAAGTATTCTTAAGTTCTTCTAGTGTAGGTAAGTCAGTAATGGGTAAATTATCCGTTGAGATGTTTTAGATAATGTTTAGTTGGTTGGGTCCATCCCCTGCTTTAGAAACCATACTTCTGTAATCCCATGTCATCCTCCCATGTAACAATAGCTTTGAGCACTCAATTGTTTGTAAACACAGCAGAAAATTTCACTCTGACTGTTAGGCTTTACAAGCTGCTTTATAGCCATTTCCCATCTTTGATGCCACAGCAGGTCAACTGGAACCACCTCGTGGGCTTATAGGCAAACTGCCCAACCTAAATAGAGTAGTTGTCACAAATGCAGTCTGGTTACTGAGAGAAGATTAGTGGTCACACAGTTACAAATGGGAGACAATGTAGTCAGAGGAACCATTTCCTTAGTATGCAATACACAGCATAAAAATGTTTTGGACTCTAAAAGAATTAATGAGGTGTTGCTTTCTGACTGTGCCTTTCTGTAGCCATAGCCTGTTGTCATTAAACCTTTCTTCCTTGCACCTGTAAATAGCTGCGTAAGCTTTCATACATATTGTCCACAAGTCAAAACGGGTGGAGAATTCTTACTAAACATTCAGTCTCAACTTCTAGAGATTACTGGCGGGTGTTCCCATTGGATAATCTGCCTGTGAGGCATGCTGAACTTGCCTGATCACAATGTTCGTCACTTTAAGATTGATTCTTAGGCTAAATTAAGCAAGTCTGTGCAAGTTGGCTTTCTGTGCAGAAGTGGGAGTAACTTATGAGAATCTGTTACCTGGAGATGAGGAGATGGTTATGTGTCTCTGAGGTTTAATAACTACAGGATGACGGATACCTTTGTTTCTTGTCAGGCTGTGATCGTAAATGGCCGTAGACTAGGAATGCTTAAAAGTCTCTTTCACAGCATAGTGTTGTAAGAGTGAAGTAATACTTGTTTCACTTTGAATGGCTTTCATATCCTTTTCATTTTTTTCCTTGACTCCTGCAGAAACAAAGGAGCTAGTTAGTTGGATGAGGGGACATAATTCTTCAGTGTCTTCCATCTCTGTCCATGGCTCGGGCAGGTATGCCATCACTACATCCACTGATACAGCACAGCTGTGGGACTTGGACACCTTTCAAAGAAAAAGGAAGCTGAATGTTCGTCAGTCTGTGGGTATACAGAAGGTGAGTGAAGAGTGATTCCTAAAAGGTGAACAAGTATACCTCAGTAGGAGTCACTGCATGTTAAAATCACAGTACTCAAAAATATTTTTTAAAATACAGCCAAATCTTTCCTGTGTTCTTTGGGCTTATCACCTTAACTGTCATCCTGTCACATCACCCAGACCACTGGAATTATGACTCAATAGTTGAAGAGTTCTGCTGGGAACTTTTAAGGATCCTCTGTCTTTAGAGATACCGAAAACTTAGTTGGATGTGGCCTTAACTAACCCACTTTAACCTGAAAACTGGAGCAATCTTCTAGATTGACCCTGCTTTGACCTGGAGGTGGGCTCAGAGGACACCTGGAGATTGATTCTAACCTTAATGATACTGGGATTGAAGAGTATTGTTTGAAAAATGTTTTGGTATCATAATGGTGACTTGAAACAGTCAGCACTACCTACCCCATTCAGCTGCTTATTCAGAAGCTGCTCTTCTTTTAATACATGTTAAGCACTGAATGTGGGAACAAACAACCCTGAAAAGTAACTCAGCAAAAAGAAATTGCTGCTTTTTGGCCTAGTGGTTTCTTTGCTTTGATTTGCTGCAAATTTACACTGCAACAACACAGGGGATGAAAGGGGTAACATGGTTGGGTCAGGGAGTGGTTTAGACAGGTCTTCCTTAGCATTACACCTGCGCCACCAAATGTCCCTTTGGCATAAGTACTACAAATGTGCTGCCCTGCAGTGAATAGTCATACAAACACCACCTCAAACCAAAATTCTTGTCAGTCTGGTCACTAAAAAGCCATGCTGATTTTGAAGAGAACGAGACTATTCATTTGACTGCCTTCACTGTATTCTAGGTCAGGCAGAAGTTTCTGTCAGCAGGAAATAGTCACCTAGCAATTACTGTGGAAGGTCATGCATAAATTTTTGTTTGTTTGTTTTATTAAAACTGTTGCGTAGTGCGTGTTGCTAAAATAATCATGTCTTCTCTCCAAAGATGGCTGCATTTGTTTAGTGGATGAGATTTTCCTACTGCTCAGTATCTTTCTCTGGGTAGGCTACACGTAGAGGCTTCTTATTAATAGATGGCTTTTGGAATTTGGAGGATCAGGATGTTACAGTATGGAAACAACCCTTAAATCCTAACAATAGTGACTGTGGTTAAATGAATAAATCACTGTTTTGGAATGAAAAGCCTGTGCTTTTTGTTTAGCTGCACCATTTCTGATAGGACAATATGCAAATAATCCAATTTATATGGATTTCATCTTCCCGTCTTTAGAATAAGAGATAATGATTCTTGCTCCCATGCCATGATTTAAGACATACAGATAAGTGCTTTATTAAAGATCAGGTTTATTGTTAGACCGCAGCTTGACACTGTACACAGTTGGATTCTTTTTTGCTGTCTAAGCCATTGTAATAGTGTCACACCAATCTCTGCAGTTTACTTTTTGATTCCTCTTTACTTAAGCCTGGTTTTCCCTCCAGCACGCACCTTCTGTTGAGTTGGTATGGGGCAAAGCTAATTTTAAAAGACAGAGACTGAGGTGCATGCTGTAAGAATAGCATATGGAAAAAATGAGAAAGAAGAGCCAAGAGAAGACATCAATAATGATTGTTTTCAAAGCATCACTGCTTCTTCCACAGCTGCTTGTGACCAGCTTGTGGTGTTTTTCTCAGGCAAAGCAGAAAATGAGGAAGTGTTCAGTACTCCAGTTTACCAAAATGTAAACTTCATCCATCTGTAGGGTAGGCATCTGCTCTCAGTTTGTTGTCTAGACTTCCTTGGGATTCCTGGAGGAGGAGAGGCAGCGCAGTCTGTATATATATGACCCTGGTAGGTGAGGGGACTCTTTCCCCACAAGTAACTTTTGCTCACTGTCAGGTGACTAATTTGGCCTGAACATCCAGCTGTCAGTCGTCAACATTCCATTCAGCAAGATGAATCTTATCCCACGCATCCAAATCTACAGATTTGGAAGGCCCCAAGAGATCATTCAGACCAAAACTCTGAACTTTGTAGCACTGACTGTAAGTCTTAACCAGCAAGTCCTTCATGTAGTCCCTCAATGTCAAGATAACAGAAACCTTTTTCAATTTAAGCTTCAAAATTATGGGTATAGGGAATTTACTGACACTGCATGTACTGCTACCAAAAAAGAACCTCTAATCTCAAATAATAATTGTCATTAAGCAAGAATGTATCTGATGACATCCAAACATGTAAATGAGCCAGTTTTTTTCTTATCAAAAGAGATTACACAAAAAATAAATGTGTTCAGAATAATTGAAAAAACATATTTAAAAGCTTTTGGTTTTATCTTCATTCATCCTGACAGACAAATCTCCATTTCGTAATTGGAGAATACATTGCTATACTTTCTACACTATTTTTTTACTTTTAATAGTTGAAAATGAAACTAAGCAAGTCCGAAGATGAATGCTTCATAGAGTGCATTTACAGGGTCTTAGTAGTATTTGAATGCTGAGGCTTTTTTGTAGAAGATGCAACAAGCAGTTGTTGAGTGAGCAGTTCTGGCTCATGTCTGTGTCTGGGTTCATATTCCCACCCATTATATTACATCCTTTCTGGCACTCATCAGAAATCTCCACAAGACAGTTTAACAGTCATAAAAATAACAGAGGTAAAGGTTTGTGTCATTTTGGTGAGTTAAACTGGTTTAGCAAAGGGTACAACGAGTTCTGAAACAGTGGAAGTGTGAGCGGGCCTGCCCAGGCTGTAACAGGGAAAGGGACTCACTGCTTGTGGGATCTAAGCTTTGCATTGCTGCTGCAATATGCAGTTACAACCATACTATCTTGGTTTCTTGCTGTACCTTTTTCTGCCATGCACTTTTATATATTCTTGACTACATATTCTATTTTTTGTCTTTTCCATATTCTTCCAGGTTTTTTTTCTTCCATTGAGTAACACCATCCTCAGCTGCTTCAAAGATAATTCTGTTTTTGCATGGGAATTTGATACTCTTCACTGTAAATACCAGTTGCCAACTCCTGTAGAAGATTCTGTATTACTTTATAAGGTCTTTACAGTTACCAGGTAAATTGCTGTTTTTCACATTCTAAAGGTGGATTACAAAAATGGTAGTTTCAAAACAGGGTTTCTTTCCTTATTTGTAATGTTTTATGGAAGTATTGAGCTATATATTGTGATAAGCTTTTGAACTCTGCTGTGGCTGATACGTTCAGCAAGGATCAATAGCAGTTTTTATTACAGTCCCATAGCAGTTGAAATAAAGTTGATTTTTAATGACCACTAAAATAAGGTTTAAATTATCCTTTACAAAAGCAAATTGTATTATTTAGGAGCTATTTTGTTCTTTCAGGAGAGTATGATAGGAATAATGTCACATTCAAAAGTGATTTGAGGGCATAGAAGGAAGTGTATGATCTGTCTCTTTTTAGCTAATACTAACTTAGATTGAAGTATTCTGAATGAAACTTTGCCTTATCTGTGATCCAGAGATGGCCAGATTTTTGTAGCTGGTGGAAAATCAAATCATCTTCATTTATGGTGTTTGGAATCCAGACAGCTAATAAGAATAATCCAGATGCCTGCAAAAGTACGAGTTGTCCGTCATCTGGAATTCCTCCCTGACGGTTTTGATGGGGGCTCCAGTCAGGTCAGTTTTTTGACAAAGCTCAAGACTGGAGTATTTGGTTGGTTGATTCAGCATGTGTGCTTGGAGGGCTTTGGGGGACACTGGGGACATGGGCCAATATCATACAAAAGGAAAGTTGCTGTGCTAAATGTTTGCTCAGTTGCTCTTTTAGCTTAATGGAATGACATTGCTGAATTGAGTATTCCTCTTTGTTTTGCATTGACAATATTAACTGATGAATCCTCTTAACTTATAGGTCCTTGGAGTGTTAAGTCAAGATAACATTATGAGATTTATCAATATAGAAACATGCAAACTTCTTTTTGACATCGGGAGTCATGAAGAGGGAATTATTGCAGCAGCTATTAGCCCCAATGGGCTGTATATTGCATCAGTAATGGAAAATGGTAGCCTTAATTTATACAGTGTCCAAGCTTTGACTCAAGATGCAAATAAGGTAGAGTGGTTTACATTTCTTAAAAACAACAGTAAATCCCATTAAAATTTACACCTATCTATATAACTTTTGTATCAGCAGTAGTTTGTACACATTTGTTGGAGTGCTGTATTTAACACTATAAATAATGAAAGAGTAGTTTGTATAATTCCCTTTATACTTACTCCAGCCTGTCAGGTAATATAATGTTTTTGAAGTATGTATTATCATTGTGTTTCTAGTGTTGGGAAGAGAGGAGATAGTATTTATTTCTACGGCAATTTGTATGGACGAATGTATCTTTTTAGTGACATTTTGGGGGAGATGGAAACAGCATAATTCTGTGGCTTTTGTTCCATTTCCAATAGGAAAAACTTCTGCAACTGATGCTCTCTTAAACTGTGGGCATGAATGGTGTTTTTGTTATTGTCATTTTGTTCTTACTGTGTTACTGGATACCAACATCCATCATTATGGCACAATCATACTCTTAATCCTTCCTAAATAACAAACATTCTAAATACCGGTTCTTATTTTATTAAAGTAATTTATTAATGGGAGTCAGGTTTCTAAATCCAGAATTCCATATATCTGTAATCACCATGTCTTTGAAGTAAACAGTAACCAACTTCATATAATGACGGAGTTGGAGCTGAGGAAGGATGTGTAAATATGTCACACATGCATTCCATTTGCACTTTTGCTACCGGTTTGACATGAACCGGGATATCCAATTTGTTACTTGCTTTCCCAATGTCCCTCACACTGAAGACTAATTAAAGTTTGTAAAGGCCTTTTGTGTTCTTTTTAACTGGTGCTATAGAAATGCAAAGTGTTTATTGCCATTGAGAAATACACTAACGTAAATAACCTGAACAGTACATGATATACACTTACACTACCCCAATTACTTTTTAGTATTTGCTAAGCAAGGAGATAACATGATGTTTGAGTTGGTTTGGAAGCTACATAAACCTTCTTACAGTCTTTCTAGTTTATTACAGCAGTTTTATTCACTGGCATAATCATTCAAAAGTATACAATTCACATATATTTATTTTTGGTATAAATTTGTCTCTATTCTTGCTATGGCCATCAGGCTTAAAAATATGGCATATAAAATTGAGTAAACATGAAATTATAGTGTTATTTAATCTGTTTCACAAAATGTTATCCAAGTTATTTTCTCTTAATGTTAGCCTCCACCACCGACATTCAAAGTAGTAGAAGATTGGTCCAAGTGCACGTCACAGGAAAATAAACTGACAATGCGAGCATCT
This sequence comes from Dromococcyx pavoninus, assembly GCA_033558185.1. Classification (NCBI taxonomy): domain Eukaryota; kingdom Metazoa; phylum Chordata; class Aves; order Cuculiformes; family Neomorphidae; genus Dromococcyx; species Dromococcyx pavoninus. The sequence continues at coordinate 12,325 of JAUMJL010000392.1, forward strand.
TCAGGAAGGTCAGAGCCGCCTTGGAAATCCAAAGGAAGCAAAATTCAAACCAGATTGCTAAAACTGCAAGTGAACTCACCACCTGAAAATAAAGAAGTAGGAAGAAGTTGCAAATAGTCTGTTCTCCAGACTGCAGAATTTAAATTTCATTGTAAAGAAATAGTTAGCCACTTACTTAAAAGAATAAGTTCAGGCACTGATTCACTTGGATGCTTGAGCAGAGAGGGGAATGAGGAAATTTTAGTACCAGTTCTTCTCTCTGTTTAGTCCATACTCCAGTATTATATGGTACAGCCAGAGCTTGGGGTACCTCTGAAGTTGTTCAAGCAACTTGTGACACATTTGGATATTGCCAAAGCTGATCTACTTCTCTGCTAGTAAATTTGGCTTCTAGGCCAACATTTCAGAAGTGTCTTTCATTTTTTGTTTTTAGAATATGAATTAGCTACATTTATTTCTCTTCTGTCATCACTGTGCCATCTTCCCTCTCTGTCTTTATCTTGCATCTCATATGTATACATATTCACATATGCAGATATCTATATCAGTATCATCCTGTAACATTCATCACAATGCGATCTGTTCCTTACGTCCATATTCTTTATGGTTTGGCCATCATTTAATAAAATATAGTTAGGTAGTTAGGGTCCAGTCTGCTTCTCACTGAGATAAATTGTGGCTGTTCTTGGAGTTTAGTAGATGAATGATCTTGTGAGTTATCTTTTTGTTGTTTAAATACCTAGGATTATGTAACAGGTAGAAGTTCACGTTTTTTAATACTGTGTTAGGAACTTCATTATTTAGCTTATTGCCATCGATTAAGAAAGAGACTATGAAAGACAAATCCTTACATTTGTTTTCATCCCGTTTTGTAGAATGAAATGCCAGGTGGATTAGACAAGAAACGTCTGCGAACCTTATTGAAAGGATATGGAGAATATCCAGCAAAGTACAGGTATTTTTGTGCGCGTGTTCATGCTTGCACAAAATAAAATTGCTTGTGTTTACTGGTGTATGAAAAAGAAGTTGCTTGACTAAGTCTGCATTTTAATTGCAGGATGTTTGTTTGGCGTTCCTTATTACAACTTCCTGAAAACCACTTAGCATTCAGTAGCCTCATAGATAAGGGCACCCACAGTGCATTTGTGAATATTCAGAATGAGTATCCCATCAAAAGTAGGAAGCTGCTGAGAGTTTTACAGAGGTAAAATATGTCTATATTTATTTAAAAATTACAGCTTTTTGTTTTCATACAGTGATTTGAAATGTATCCAATAGCTGGAATCAGCTGTAACGAAAATTCTAAAATGAAACAGTAGTGCCCTCATGCAATTTTTTTTATAATTCCTATAATCCTCCATCTGTCTTGAAGTTTACAGTCTTCTTATGTTGTGCTTCTGAAGTGCATATTATTTTTTTGTTTGGTTTTGGATCAATGTTTTCTACACCTTTTGTTTGCCATTGTGTACAGGACCTTATCGGCTCTAGCTCACTGGTCTTCTATCTTTGCTGAGACGCCTTATATTCCTTTGCTAGCATTCCCATTTGTAAAGTTATTCCAGAACAACCAGCTGATCTGCTTTGAAGTTGTTGCTACAGTGGTAGGTAAGCAATGATTTTAAAAACTCAAATATGCTGCAACATGTTTAAGTTTTCCCATGCAAAAGAGCTTTTCCTGATGAAATGAATGAGGTATTTCCTAAGAGGTCACTACACTCTCTTCTAAAGGTGTTGCCAGGAATTAATATGTAGCAACTATATGCTTAAAGCAAAAACTTGCTTGTATGTAAAACAAAGATAACAGACTTCCTTTTGCAGTGTTTCTACCAAAAATGTAGGAGTTTAACAGTATTTGTGTGATCAGTGAAAGCAAACGTATGTAGCATAGAGCAGTATCTAGTGGTCACTCACCAAGGCTTTGGTAGAGATGCATTCTGCAACCAGGATGGGCGAACAGAGCAGGGTGTGGCAGTTGGCATGGCAGAGCACCTCTTTGAAGGAGAGCATTCCACTTGCCAAGTGGGAGACTTAAAGTACACATAACTCAGCAATGGGGCACCATTCTGTGACCACCTGCAGAGGCCAAGGGCACTCAACCTACCTCACCCTCAAGGCAGAATGGTGGGCACTCCTCTGAGAGCAAAGGCTGCATCTCCGGCTGGGCAGTCTTCACCGTCTGCCCCAGTGGTGGCCATGCTTCCGCACAGCCAGGGATCAGGTTAGGAAAGCTAAAGCCCTGATATAATTAAATCTGGCCAGGAACATCAAGGGAAGCAAGAAAAGCTTCTGTAGGTACATCAGTGATAAAAGAAAGACTAGGGAAAACTTAGGCCCTCTCTGAAGGAAACTGGAGACTTAGTTACCCAGGATATGAAGAAGACTGAGGTACTCAATGACATTTTTGCCTCAGTCTTCACCACAAAGGGCTCAAGCCACACTGCCCAAGTTGCAGAAGGCAAAGGCACGGACTGGGAGAATGAAGAACCGCCCACTGTAGAAGAAGACCAGGTGTTGGACCATCTAAGGAACATGAAGGTGCACAAGTCCATGAGTCCTGATGGGATGCATCCACGGGTCCTAAAGGAACTGACAGATGAAGTTGCTAAGCCACTGTCCATCATATTTGAGAATTTGTGGCAGTCTAGTGAAGTTCCCACTGACTGGAAAAGGGGAAACATAATTGTTTTTTAAAAGAAAGAAAAAAGGAGGGCCTGGGGAACTACAGGCTGGTCACTCTCACCTCTGTGCCAGGCAGAATCGTGGAACAGATCCTCCTAGAAATTCTGTGAGGTACATGGAAGAGAAGGTCATCAGTGACAGCCAACATGGCTTCACTAAGGGCAAATCATGCCTGACAAATTTGATGGCCTTCTACAACAGGGTTACAGTGCAGTTAAGGGATGAGCAACTGACATCATCTGCCTGGACTCATGCAAATCATTTGGCACTGTCCCACACTACATCCTTGTCTCTGAATTGGAGAGAATTGAATTTGATGGATGGACCACTCAGTGGATAAGGAATTGGCTGCATGTTTGCACTCAAAAGTGTTGTGGTCGACGGCTTTGTGTTCATGAGAGACCAGTGATGCGTAGCGTTCCTCAAGTATTGATATTCAGACCAATGTTTAACAACTTTGTCGCAGAGAAGGACAGCAGGATTGAGGGCACCCTCAGCAAGTTTGCTAATGACACTTAGCTGTGTGGTGTGGTGTGGTCAACCTGCTGAAGGGAAGGGATGTCATCCAGAGGGACCTCAACAGGCTTGAGAGGTTGGCCTGTGCGAACTTCGTGAAGTTCAACAAGGCCAAGTGCAAGGTCCTGCACCTGGATCTAGGCAATTGCAAGCACAAATACAGTCTGGTCAGAGAATGGATCGAGTGCTGCCCTGAAGAAGGGATTCAAGGCCAAGTGGGATGGGGTTTTGAGCAACCTGATCCAGTAGAAGGTGGGGATTGATCCAACCTAATCCATGGCAGTAGGATTGGAACTGGATGATCTTTAAGTCCCCTTCTAACACAAACCATTCTATGATTCTAATTATACCATAATAACTAAAATCTCTCAGATAGGGGAAAAGTAGTCGCACCCACCCACGCTACCCCCTCACCCACTCACAACCGAAAGAGAAAGATCTCTTTTATTAAACGTTTTACTGTGCTTAGTTGTCCTAAGCATGTGGCAACTCAAAATTAGACATTAGGCTGGAAGCTGTTTATGGCTGTCTTCTGAAGAAACATTCTAAATTAAAGTGCTTTACACTTAAATCAGTTGTTGCAGCTGCTGCTAAATCTACAGAAGACGTGTGCTGCCAGGCATGCACCTCCACTCTGCAAACACACACCGTTAATGAGTAAATGTCCAAGTTCATGGAAATTGTTCTTAGTATGTAAGAAATTACTTGATTCAGGCTGTAGTTTTATGAGACAGAAATACTGGTTAAAGTATTCCCATCTGCCTCCAGCCACGTAGTCCCACAGCACACAGGCTTTTTTTTGCATTTTGTTTTTGAGATGGGTTATTTCGCCATTCTGGTTCTCATTGTTCTGACACAAAGATTCCTGCCACTCCTTCTGGAAGAACAGCGTGCAGTGGCAATGGTTTAGGAATTAATGCGAAGGAAGAAGAGAGATGGGAATGCCTTTAATAGGCTTTACTGCCTACAACTACCTGTTAAATCATAGCTTTTATAAGCAAAACATAAGGTTGTCAAGAGTCTGACACTCTGGATTACAGTAGATTGTTGGGCTTCTTTTTCTCTTTCAGTTAATTTTTGTCAGCACTGGTTTGAGTATTTCCCCAATCCTCCAGTTAATGTCCTTAGTATGATGGAAAATATTTTGGCACATCGTGACAAAGAACTACTTCAGCATTTAATAAAATACAATGTGACTTCACAGGTAATATTCCAGCCAACTTTTGCATATAAAATGCAGTGAATGATGACACACTAGTCTTTTATTTTGAAATAGTTCTTTTCTGAGCGAGTTTTCGTTAAATAACAATGAATGATACAGGAGTGTAAAGAATGTATCATTGCTTTCCTGCAGCTTTTCCTTTTCCATAAGTCTCGCATGTACTAGTGGAGTTCTTTTCAGTCTTTTACTTTCAAGTCTACATTTCTATAAAATCTACGTAGCAAATCATAAATGTTTTTTTTTTTTGTGAAGTGGACTTAGGTGTGATGAATTGATTTTGTAATCCCTGCTTGTCATTAGGGATGATTTTAGCTTTACAAATCTAAATAGAAGATGTAGACCTCCAGTGAAATAAGATATTTATTTATAATCACCCCATATTAATGTTGAATGTTTATAGTGAGCGATAAAACTTATCTTCAGATATTCTGGTTTAGTGTCTGTTTCTTTTGTAAATCTATAGATTCTTGGTATAAGGCATTAAAAATTTATATTATTTCTTTAAAAAGAATGGTAAAATTGTACTAACAGATTATTTTGTCATTTTTGTCAAATAATGTAGGTTTATGCTTGGCCTCTTCTAGAAACACTGTTCTCTGAGGTTCTAACAAGAGAAGAATGGCTGAAAGTCTTTGACAATATCTTCTCCAACCATCCTTCGTACTTTATAATGATGGTTGTTGCCTATATCATATGTTCCAGAGCTCCCTTGCTTCACTGTAATCAGAGAGCGGATTTTGAGGTAAGCATCTTCATATTTAATTCAGTCATAACCAAAGTGTACCTACAGAGACCTATGAAACATTGTGGCTGTTGTTATGAAGTTAGAAGGAGATGTTTCATTTCCACATTAATGTATTATTAGATGTTTCTGAACAATGTCACCTGGAACCTGACAAATGTACAATAAATGAGTAAAGTATTGCACAGTTTCCTGCAGTTTCATGCAATGAGATCTTTAAAAGCTTTCAAAAGCTTTCTAATGCCACTAAAAGTTATTTGGTACATGTCAATAGTTCATCAACCACAAAATTATTCTGCCTCTTTTGGGGGGATCTATTATGGGCTTATGCCTTTGGAGACAAGACACAGTTGTTCTGTTGTGTTGTTACATTATTTCGCTTTCAGATTTCAAAATCAGGCAGTGTTATTTGACATTCTCTGAAGGTAAATAAAGATATTTCCTTATATGTAGCCTTACATGGGAGGAGGCGATTCTTTCATATGAAAACATCTCTGTAGGCAAACAAAGGGTTCTGCCTTGAAAATGTGCTTGTGAGCAGTCAGTTTGACAGCATCAAACAGACAACATTATTGCTACGTTTAATAATAACTTATTTAAATATTTTCTTAGTAATAAGATCTTTGACAATCCTTCAAGAAGAGGTAATTTCAATCTTCATGTTTGAACAACAGTAGTCAAGGGAGGTTTCTCCAGTGGTAGAAGGGTTTGTGTAGGTAGCTGGACACTGAATTCACCCCTAGCTTTCCAGATCCCTTACACAACTGCCATTCAAAGAGAAGGAAACAAAACAGAGTGTACTTTTACAACTTGAAGATGTTTGGGTCAAGTCATTTGAGCCAGTGATATTTTACTAATCGATAGGACTAACTCAATAATCCCTTTATAAATCAACTTTTGGACTATAGGTCCTGCTGATTTACTTATTTATTCCTCAATACATCTATTAAAAACTTGCTTAATCTTTTGTAGAATGTAAATGGAAGCATGTCTCTTACAGTATTTCTTTCATCACCGTAACAACCTGGACATTAACATTGTGATTAAGGAAGCTTATCGACTTATGGAGGCTACGCCACTAGATATCCATCCAAAACATATGCTTGATGACTTCACACCACTTACAAAAGGACAGTACCCTGTATTTAATAAATATCCCAAGTTCATTGTGAGTTACCAAACTGAGGAACGGGAGAGGATCAGACAGGATGAAATTGAGTACTTACGAGAAAGGTATTTCTGGGAAAGCTGAGGATAGTATCACACTGGGAGGGACAGGTGGACACAGTTGCCTTTTTCTGTTGTAATGTGTACGCTGAGAAGAGAAGCAAAATTCAAGCAGATGACTTTAGCTGCTAAAGGTTGAGTTATTTGGTTTGACACATTTTTAAGTTAAATCATCAGTCTTAAGCAAAAGATATTTGTTAATTTGCAGAAAATACTGGGCTGCGAGACTTCAAGCCTGAAAGCTTCACCTCACATGCCTTCTTGTGTGTAACAGTATTGTAACTCTTCCTTGTGTACTTTATCAGTACACAAAGGGGGTGCCATAGTTTTGTTACATTGCATTTCAGCAGGTCTTTGCTAGTGCAGTCATCAGTTTCTAAGTAGTTAAGTAATTTCTTGATACTTGGCTTGAATTAATGTATGCTCTCCATCCATTTAGACAATTAGCACATGAATTAGAAGCTAAAGCACAGGAGTGGAAAGCAGAAGATGATGCCTGGTATCGAAAGCAGGAATTACTTCGAGAAGCTGAAGAACAGAGGCGAAAAATGCTACTGGAAGAGGAAGAGAAGCTGACAGAACAGAGGCAGAGGTATTATAATATTAGAAGCATTAGGGGCCTGGCTACTGTATCCTTCTGTTACGTTTTTAACCATAAGTAAAGAGGAAATAGCCACTTATTTGTATAAATGGTAATGTGGGAAAAGTGTGTTATGGTGGGTCCAATTTTGGTGTGGGAATAAAGTGATCTCTGCTGTATTACTGCCTTGCCTGAGGGAACACAACAGATTAGAGGTCAAGTCACTTCATATTTTTATCTTACCTCCCAGCCTTTTGTCTGGTCTCTTCAGATTGTGAATGCTTTTAAGTAATCAATTGCTGTGTGTTTGCACACTGAGACTTCAGACTTGCACTGTGGGCAAACTCACCCTGAAAATATGAGAGCCACTTACAGTATCAGTGACTCTAGACATTTTTCTATTTATAGTGGATTTAGGAAGAAGACTGCTTTATACATCAGTTGCTGAGCAGAGTTGTGATAGTACTGAAGCTGAATGGTTAGTTTATGTGTTTTGCAGTTGTGAAGGTTTTAAGAGAATGTCAACATCTCCATAGTCTTTCAGATCAACTACAAGTAATTGTAGAATCATTCAGGTTGGAAACGACCCTGAAGATCATCAAGTCCAACTGTTAACCTAACACTACCAAATGCATCACTAAACAGTGTCCCTAAGTGCCACATCTACAGGCACTTTTCTTAAACCTCTGTAACCTGCAGAGTAAGTTGATTTTTTTTTAAAAAAGAGGGCAGTGAGCCTTTGTTTGCAAACTAATTCTTGAGTTCGTGGGTTTGTTTCTTGAAAGACTTTCCTATTTTCTAAATAAACTTAGGACTATTTTTTGCAGAACCAGGACTCTGGCAATTTTTCTAAGGAGTAGTTTCCAGTTCTGGATCATTGCAATAGTAAACTAGTGCTTATTAAAGCAGAACAGAAACAGAGCACAGTACTTCAAAACTTAATTTGGGATATTGCCATTAGAGGATGTCTGCGTGTCTGTGAATTTAATTTTGTCTTGTAAATGAAAACTGGACAATTTACAAGAAAGAAAGCAACTGTCCTAAGCTTTGTAAGTTATAGACTAGCTCATAGTAACAAACAGATAACTGCGGTACAAGTTTGTGCTCTTTGGTACTTGACCTTTTGCATATACAAATTCCCTTGTTTCTGTTTGTTTTGGCCTTGAAGACTAGCTGCTGTGAAAAGAGAACTGAGAGTAAAGGAACTGCTATTTCTAGATGCTTCAAGAAGGCGTTTTATGAAATACCAGCAAGACCAGCGTCAACTGGAATTGAAACGTCTTGATGATGAACTTACAAGAAAGGCTGAGTATTGCTCAAGCAATTCTTTTCTTAAAGGCTTATCAGTGAAAATAAATAAGAAAAAAAGCATAAATAAAATTTCAGTTGATATAGTGTAATTTGTGAGCCCAGAGGTGTATTTAGCATGAGATGGACTGCTGTAATTGGTAAATGCATAACTTAGCAGTTTTATTTGACACTTACTATGTTCCACTGGCTTGCTTTAACTGGCAAAATTCCTAAGAAAAGCCAGATTTATCTGTATGTTGTCAGTCTTGAAAAATGTAATGAGCTCCTTAAAGGACTTGTGAATTCTCAGCTGTCTGTGGGCTGTACGTCCAGATTGCAAATTAACTCTGCCTTTGATTGGGAGGTTCCACAGCGGCCTCTGGCCAGGGCCTGGCTCTGCTCCCATGTTACTCACTCGAGTACCAAGAATGGAAGCTTTTGAGCGTCATGGAAACAAATTCAGTCTTTTCAGGGCCATTCCTCGTGTCTCAGCACGACACTTTGCAGAGCAGAGTGGACATTCTGCTTGATGTTGTTTTCTTTAAGGGAGAAGAAATTCTCCTTTACTGTGTGTTCATTTATTTCTCGTCTCCTCAAGGTGTCCATGAGAGAGCAGGAAACAGCTGCTACTGTTCAAGATGCAGAAATACGAAGGCTGGAACTTGAATCACAAAGACAGCTTTTAGAACAGGTAATTACCAGGGAACTATACAGATGTTTATGTTCAGTGGTTCTTCCTTTGCAGTTCTCAGATTCGGCTGTGTTCATTCAACCAGACTTTTTCCTTTTCCTCTCTGATACCTTTGATAAAAGCATTAGTAGAACTTACTGTTTTTATAGGAGAAAATACCCATATCCTCCCCATGTTATTTTCCTTCTGTGCAGAGTTATCATTGGTTGATGCAGGCTTTATCTGTGTGTTCAGCTGGTTGAGAGAAGCAAGGAATGTGTAAATAAGAAATCAGTCTATAGCAATATGTTCCTTATCCCAGAAACTCCCACCTTTTCATCTGTGGTATCCAGATATATCTACATTTTCTGGAGAAAACAATACAGCAGATTGATGTGGTTGATGAAAAAATGTGTAATTGCCAACAACATCATCAAGCAAAAAGAAACGGGTGGTTCATGGGGAATGTGCAGTTCTTCTCTCACATTACTGACCTATAATTCAGTAATAAAGGGTTTAAATCAATAATATTGTTTGGAATTTAATATGAGTTAATTATTGACTGAAAAGCAAGGCTGCCAGTGGAAGGCTTTGATAATGTCCATTTGGTTAGAAATAGTAAGTTAAGCGTTTAGAAATCACAGCTACATGTGCCCATCTTGCATGCCTGCAGATCCAATGGAATGCAAGCAGATGTGGACACCCAGGTAGCTAACCCTTATTTTGCTTATTCTGCTTATTTTTGGTTTTTAAATTTTTTGGTTATAGGTTTTTCATAACCCATGCTGAGCATAACTGGGCTAAATGTCTTGTCGCATTTATTTACTAAGTAGACAGCCAGCTGTATTGTGGCTACATCACACAAACCAGGCAAAGCTCATTTGTGTTCCAGTACACGTAAAGTCAGCTGTTTAAGGGAACAAATTCTGTAGTGGTCATCCTCTTTAGACTAGAAAGGTAGCAATTGTTTAAGTAACTGAGGATCTATTTCTGCCCACAGGAGTCTGAGTAGACTGTCTTTCCGTCTCAGTGAGGGGCTGTATTCAAGCTTAGAAGGCCATGTACACTAACTTTGCTTCAGTACCCTGTGGACTCAGCTCAGTAGATTCCCATAGGAGGGGCTATGTCTTCTCCGGAAAACTGTAAATGTGCCCTGATGTATGTAAAGAAAACATGATGAGACTTAAAATTCTATTTGTACATCTACTGCTGATTCGTACTACTTTGGCAAATCATCTCTGCATTCAAGCTGCAGAGATTTTTATTATAAGTCCCTGTACCATGAAACATGATTGATTTTTGTGAAACATCCTGAGGCTTTGGCTAAAATGTTCCATAAAAATACAGAATACTTTCATGATGAATCTAATTCATTTAAGTTGGAATTCTGGTTTTATGCTCCACTATAATTCAGGGAATGGAATTACATCAGTAACAACCTGCAAGAGCACTGTGGTGACTCAGACTTGGTGTCGTTCTAAGTGGGTGAAACAGCAGGGACTATCACTTTCTTGAACAGCTGTGTTATGTAGTGGGATGAGATGTGTGGATATATTCAAATAGTAGCTTAATGGAATTTTAATAACTGTTAAAGAGACAGAATTACAAATGTGAGTGAGTAGCTTAGCAACAATAATTTATGTTTATGTGTTTGGCAGCACCTCATCAAAGATCAAGAGGCAGTTACAAAGGAAATGAAAGAAGAGGTGGATGCCCGTCAAAGAAGGGTGGATCTGGAAGATCGTGTCATTCAGAGACTGATGGAAGTAGATAGAGAAGAACAACAGAAAGCTCAGATAGTAAGATGATTTGATCTTAACATGTATTTTGGGGAGTCAGTGTGCTCACTCGTACAAGTAGTAGTAGTTACTGGTATTTTAATTGCAATTAACTGGTTCAAATTAATATGTAAATATTTTCTAAAGAAGTCTGATTTCTAGATACCTCTATTAATCTATTATGATAGTTTACAGTCTTGACATTTTTAAAAATCTGACTGAAGTGTCCGAACACCTATATAACACTGAAATTTTCTGGGCCTGCCATGAATATCAACTTCTCTTTACTTCCTAGAACTTAGAAGGCATGTAAGACTCAAAAGTGCTTTTCACAATAAATCATCCTCCTGTTAAGGAACATGCTTTATTTGTAACCATAATAAAACAAGTCAGCCTCAAAGGAGCTTTCAGTTGATAGTACTTGGCAGGAAATTCAGCTGTAGAAGCTGTCTTCTAGATCACAGTAATGAATGCATGTAGCTTGACATTAGGAATTGTTCAGATTTTCAAGCTCAGAACTTATAACTGCACAGTTGGTAAAATAGTTGCAGCTAACTCACTGCCCATATGCTTGGCATCTGCATTTATATTTCATCTAGAAATAAACATATGGGTCTGAATTTTTGTAAACAGCCTTTGTTTTTTGGAAGCAGATGGATGTGGGTGGAAGTATTGGCATCCAGGTATCGATCTACTGTTAATTGCACCTGTAAATCATATTAAATCTATGCTAGGGAAGCAAAATCTCCCAAATCATGGAGGGGGTTGATAACTCTTTCTAAATGGTTTAAAATAAAATCAACAGAAAAAAAGACCCTCAGTAAGGGAAAGAATAAGAAGGATGGAGAAGAAGCAAAAGAAAGCCCTGAGAGACGAGGCAGCCTGCTGTCATGCATGGAGGAGAGGCACTGCAGGAGCAGTCTCCCAGCAAGGCAATCTAGCAATTCACTTACCTTATCTGTATGTATGTGTATGTATGTGTACTTGAAATAGAGTAATGGGATTCCTGATGAGAAAGATTTTTTATTAGGTGGCTGAAGAAAATTTAGCCAAAGCAGAGCAGAAGCTCATTGATGCCAACTGGAGGTTGCAAACGTTGCATAAACTAAGGCGTGAGGATCAGGACTGTGAGAAGCATTGTGAAGAGAGAGCCACGCTCCTGCACGACAACAGGGTGAAAGAAGCTGGGCTGCTGAAGGCGATGAAGGAAGCAGAAGCTAAAAAGGTATTTGCATTATTTCTTTGTCTAAGTGGGACTGGCACAAATGTAACTGGTTTTGCCCATAACTTGGTAAAGTCTAAAACTGAAAGATGCTGAAGAAACATTTTGTTAGGAATCTCCTGTACTGTTTTGACTGGAAGTTTCTGGAATCACTAAAGGAAATTAGTGAGTATATCTTAGGCTTAGGAAAACATATTCCTAATTCTGTAAGTTCCTCTAATTTTTTTTCTCAAACCCAAGTCTTTTTCAAAAAATAAACATTAGTTCAGTTTCATAACATATTTGATGTAAGGGTGAGGTGTGGTCTGTAATAATCGAGACAATTTTACTTGTTGCTTTTTCCTTGCAACACATCTGTTGAAGACACCTTTAATATCTGTTGCACAGTGGAAAGAAGTTACACAGAAAGAGGCTCAACTAGAGGAAGAGCAGAAGGCTGCTGCTGCTGCAGATGAGCGCAGGAAGCACTTTTTAGAAGACAAAATGAATGATGAACTGGCTGAAAGTCTGCAAAGAGAAGATGGCTGTTTTGGTGAGCATATAGAAAATGCAATTCTGTGTGGATGTGGACATGAATATTGGCATTAAAGATTCAACAAATGAATAAAAAGTATCCAGTGTTAGGGATAAACTTAAGGTTAACTCCTCTACATAAGTACTTTCTGGGGTTTTGTTCCATGAATCCAATATATTAGGCCAGGAATCTCAGTTTGATATCTATCAGATGCAGCAATATAAATGGCATATTTGGTAGGATGGGGCTAGGTCAGCTTAAGCTGATCGTAAAATCACATCCCTTAAAATCGTCTGTCAAATAACAGAAAGAACAATAAACTCAGTACCAACAAGTGACTTTGCCAAGTGTTCACAGGAAAAAAGTATTCATGTAATTCCAGAATTTGCCAGTACGTCCTTCTCAAATTCTGCATTTTTGTGTATTTTGCAGATATTTTCCTGTTCCCCTATCTCTGCAAGGCTCACACAAGTTCAGTGATTGGTATTAAGATTATGTGATTAGTATTGCTTTGGGCGAACTTTTTTCAGCCTTTGCTCTTATTTACCTAAATGCTTTTAATATGGAGTAATTTAATTTGGAGTAATTTAATATGGAGTAATGGGTGTCTCCTTCTAAAACTGCAAGTACGAGTAGCCATGTTCTACATAATCTTTGTGGCCTATTTGTCAGAAGATTAATTATGTAGGAAGAAACAGCACATGTGGAGCAGTAATTTCTTAAAATGAAATGCAGTGATGCATAGCTTTGACCCAGAGAGCAGAAACGCTGACTTCTAATTCTGAGCAAATTGTCCTTGCCATTAGCTGGAGTGGGTGATTGTTCCCGTTTTCCTTCCTGGAGGAAAAGGGTTTCACCTCCAGCTAGAAACATTCACTAGAAATTTAAACACTTTTCATTTACAATGAATCCTTCTCTCCATTTCCCACAGAGAGACTGCATGATTTAAAGGCCAGATGTACAGAGAGAGGCGTAGAACTCCAGCAGGTGCCAAGGTCTGGAAACATCTGTCTGAATGATTTGTCTGCATCAGAGTCATCATTACACAGTAAGTTTCTGAGTTAGGACTCTTCGCATTTAATTTCAGAAGAGTTACTGGAACACTTCATTGTGCAATTGAGTCATTAGTTGTGTAGGTGTTTAGTGGATACAAAACGAGTTTATTGTTGTAGTCTGTTTCACACCTGAAAAAATGTCTTCACTACCAGCAGGTAGGAAGTACCTGAAGTGTGTCACGTGGTGAGAAAAGTCATATTAAACCTCAGCCTAGTTTAGTCCCATTCTGACCTCATCTTTTTATCTGTGCTTTTTCTGTCTTCATAGTTATGTATGATTTGAGGGTGTTGAGAAGATATAGAACTGTCTTTCATCAAAATCTGAATGAGAGTTTTAGTCAGGAATTAGTGTGTAATCGTTTCCTCTGGGCTGTCCGAGCCACCATGGTCTGTGAAAGCACAATTTAAAATTTATGCTTCTGATGTACAAAATGGGAAACACATATCTGTAGCAATCTGTCAGCATCTGATCTTTTTATAACAAAACATTGGCACCACTCGCAAAGAACTTACTTTTACAGGACTCAGGACTGTCCTGCATACAGTGGGACCAATAAAACACGGTGTTTCTGTGTCAGAGATGTCTCTTTTCCAGAAAGCATTCATAGTATTTATGGAAAACCATTAGTTGCAATATTATTAAGTCTGAGTTTCTTGTACTGAAGTGTGTTTAGGCCGAAGACGAGAAGAACTGGCATGTGAAGAGCGGGAACTGATGGCAGAAGTCAGGCGGCTCAGACAAAAGCTCATCTTGCGGGCTCGAACTAGACATCCTCCAACTGGTTTCCCAGCTACGGAGTGGACACCTTGAAATGGTTTACTCTGGACCTCACCTTTCAAGTTATTCATCAGTGAGACACTAAATGTTTGTAGTGTGGTTAAGGACTGATCGTAGATTGTTTATTTTAAAGGCCTTTGGAAATATTTTTATATAAAAATGAAATGCTGCCTAGAAAAATGTGTGTTGTAAGTTACCTCATTATTTTCTTAGCGCTATATTTACTTCTGAAATAAACTCACTTTTTACGATTAAGTTATTACACTTGCAGTATTTGTGTACTTTATTTGTTCTGGTGGATGCCCTGACTTGAAGAAACAAGCGACTGTTACTATGTAGATTTTGTCAGTGTTGTGCAAGTGGAGTCTACAAGTTGCAGCAGAGAGATTTGCAATTAGAGAAAAAAAAATGCTTTCCACTGAGAGTCAAACACTGCAAACAAGGCCCAGAGATGCTGTGGAGGTACATAAGAGTTGTTACACACATTAACAGGTTCATGTCATGAGAAAGAAGGGGAGTGAGGTTCTAAATAAATACATTGGTTTTCATGCTGCTAGCCCAGTTTTCGCTGCCCAGTCTTTTTGACCCAAGAATAGAACATTATGTGGTGTTATAGTAGAAAAGAATAGAATCATAGAATCATTAAGGCTGGAAAAGACCTAGAAGATCATCCAGTCCCACTGTCAGCCCAAAACCACCGTGCCTACTAAACCACGAGGCAAAGGATTCACTTTATTTAATCATTCACAATCACTGTGCACAGTGCTGATACAGGAGCAGACTTGGCTGTGTGAAAATATGAGAAGCTGGAGCTTCATTTGTTCTGCTTCCCGTGGGGTTTTGCTGACCCTCTTTGGGGCAGCAGTATTGGAGCAGGACTGCTTGCGGTGCCCCATGGGTTCCAAAGCATTGCACAGAGGGCAGACCCAGATGGTGCCTCTAAGCAGCACCTCTCTGTTACCCAGGGCTGAGGGCAGCCTCCCAGCTTCTCTCGACGTTATATGAAGCCCTAAATGTGCAGAGGTAAGCAATTATCCTCACGTCAGCATCCTCCTGCTCTGGAACCAGGCACGGTCATATTTGTAGCGACTTGGATCCACAGAAATTTCACCATAGCCCTCTGCAGAATACAAGAAAGAGGCACTGTTTCTTTTCAATGGGAGAAAAATGCACCACACAAAGATGATAGAATAATAGAATGCTTTGGGTTGGAAGGGACCTTTACAGGTCATCTAGTCCGAACCCCGTAGGAACAGGGACAATGAAAATTGCCTTTTTCTGATGACTCTCTTGGAGTTTACATGTGACTATTTCTGTATTTAAAGGGAAAAATAAACCCACAAAGTTTTTGGCTTGCACCTCAGACCATAGTTGTGCACACTTACGGTTTGTGAAAACGTTACAGCTGTAAATGTCCATAACGCAGAACGTTTCCAGCAGAGAGGAGTTGGTACCCATTGTGCCCCCGCAGCATCTTCTGGTCCCTGCATGCTGCCGGGGGCTGCGGGACCCCTTGGCCCTGCCTGTGCTCTGGGTTTCCTCCACACCTCACTGCAGGAGCAGGACCCGTTTCCCCATTCGCAGGCGCTGAAAGGGGCAGGCAGACAGCTGGGATGCAGAAACCTGCCGACAATTTTGAACAATTCATGTTGCAGAAATTGTTTCCGTGAGCCCACAAAAAGGGGACCCAGGCCCTTGCCTGGCACTAGCGCTTCATAAATCACGGCAGCAGCGACAAAGCCGGGCGGTCGGAGAGCACTTCTGAATGGTTTTGTCGCGGCTAAACCACGGGGACGGAGGAGAAAAGAACAGCCCGCCGTTGCCCCGTGTGAGGCTCGAACTCACGACCTTCAGATTATGAGACTGACGCGCTACCTACTGCGCTAACGAGGCGGCTGTACTAAGTGCTGCCAGATACATCCTCGAGGCTGCACTCAGCACACACAGACACAGACACACAGATACACACACACACACTCTCTCTCTCTCTCTCTCTCTCTCTCTCCCCCTCCCTCCCTCCTCCCCACTCCCCTCCCCCCCCCCGTGGCACCACCCAAAGGCCCGGGAAATGGAGGCGGTGGGGGCGTGGCGGCGGCCCTGTGAGGGCCCGGGGCGAGCGGGCCGAATCGCAGAGCCACTGTGTGGGGCCCTGCGCGGGGCTCTGTAGTGACTGCAGAGCTGCAAGGTGACCGTGTGAGTTCTGCTGGTGACGATGTGGGATCCTGTGGTGACCTTGTGGGACATGGGAGTGACCGTTTGGTACCCCAGGGTGACTGGGTGTTCCCTGGGCTGACAGGCTTGGGTGGCCGGCGTGGGGACTAGGGTGACCATGTGGGCACCAGGTTGACTGTACAGGACATTGGGGTGTCCGTGCAGGACACTGGGGTGACCAAGGTGACCATGTGGAACATTGGGGTGACTATGCAGGACAGTGGGTCACCATGTGGGGACCAGGGTTGACCATGCAGGACATTGGGTGACCGTGTGGGACACTGGAGTGACAGCACTGGCCCCTGGCCCGGACTAGGGGGTGACAATCTGACAGCCCCACGGGGCACAGGGAGGGCTGCGAATCAGCACTGACAGGGCGCGATCTGGCACATCAGGTTAATGAGGTGGCATCATTTTTGGCATAATTGCGCAGCACAGGTCAGTAGATAATTAGTAACTTCTGGCCGCGTCTGAGAGCTGCGGGCAGTGTTGGGGGGAGAGGGATGGGATAGTTTTTTTACAATCACACCAGGAGCTTGGGGACAGCCTCATCACCACCTTTCCTCAGCCCCCAGCTGGGTGCTTCCTGTCCTCCATGGCTCCAGGATTAAAATCCAAACCATTTCATTCCCTTTTTTCATATATGTGTTTGTGTCATCCTCACATATAATTACTCTTTTTTTTCCCTCATCAGGCATCTGACATAGACCCAAACACAGAATCTGTGAACTACCCTGGAAAAACTGGGCTTGTGTCATTGAGTGTCCCTGAAAACACCCATGCTCCTAAGCGAGCTGGTCAGAGGAGCAGGACCCTTTCCCTGCTCAGACATGCTCTCAGCAGCCTGTAAACCCATGCAAGAGCCCAGATTGGCAGGTGCCCTTGATCCTGCACTCTCTTTTGGAGCCGTGGTATGCTGGTGGATGGACATAGAGCTACAGGGCGAGGACAAGCCCAAGCTGCATGAGAAAAACTGTGTCACACGTGCCTCTGCGTACAAGCATGCACACAGGTATTTATGGCGTACCTCGGGCAGGGTGCCTTCCCACCCTGCCTCTCCTCGCCCCCGCGCAGTCATTCCAGTCAGCCTGGTTCCCCACAGGCACTGTGCCTCTCACCCCGCTGCAAACCTGCACCTCCATCCTGCTAATGACACAGCAGTCGAGCTGCCACGGGACAACGTGACTCCAGAAGCTGCACCTGGAAAAAAAAAAAAATCCAACCAAACAGCCCTAAATGTGCACAATCAAGTGATGAGTGTGTGTGTATTTGTGATGCTTTGAGGCCAGCTCACAACCCTCCCTCCACATAATACTCAGGATGTTTGGGAAGGGGTATTTTTCTTTTAATGGGATGGCATAGTCACAAAGCTTTAAAGAAATAAATGAGTGAATCGTCTATGATAATAGCAACATGCTGGGAACGGGGCACAGTGACGATGTTCAAGTCTATTTTTAAGCCTGCGTGGTAGCATGTAGGTGCAGACAAGAGTCTGTAACCCTTTCTGCTGTTCTGAAGCTATGGACATGGCTGATGTTTCTGTCCCAGTTCAACATCAGAGTTGTTTTTCCTCCCTAACGAATGTTATGGAAAGACAGAGAAGCCTCAAGCTGTTTTGAAGATTGTGCAACGATGCTTTGGAGTCTACCTGCTTGTGCTTGAGCGCTTTCCTTGCTCACATTTCACAGGATGCGACAGGAAGGGAAATACGACCAAATTGGACGGCCCTGGTGATTGGACTCAACCCTTCATATGCCCTGGGGGTGAGGTGGGTGCCACTCAGATAAGCAATCTAATCAACTTTGTGTCCTGTTTGGAACTAGATTGTTGCCAAAGCTCACTACCACCTGAGAAGCAAGCTTCGGGATTTTTTTGAAGGTAATTGTACCGACGGAATCAGGGAGTGTGAATTTGCCTGAGGTAATAATATATCTTCATTTTATTCATAGTTAAATCGTTCCGCTGAGGCTCTTTCACACCAGAATGCAGTCTCCAAACAAGAAGGCTGATTGTGCTGCCTGTGCTACCCATATGCATGGTGCCGGCTCAGCAGATCGACTGCTGCGACAAAGAACCATGAGCCACTCCAGGCACATGGGCAAGATAAGGAAAAGGCTGGAGGATATCAAGAACCAGTCCTCGAAGTTGACAAAAGCGGATTTCAGCCACAATGAAAGCATAAGGTTGGCCACCGACGCCTTCCTGGATGGTGGGACAGAATCTTACATCGAAACGTTAAGCAAAGAGGGTGAGGTGGATTTCCTCTCCTCAGTGGAAGCTCGGTACATCAAGGATAATGCCAGAGAGTCCTATTATGCGGAGGAGTCCCTGGCCGCCGACGGGGCGGCTGTGCTGAAACAGAATGATGCTGGGTCTCTCCCTTCAGGGACCTACTTTCCCACCATTTCTGACAACAGTGAGCCAGCTCTGCTGCACACATGGATTACAGCGGAGAAACCCTATTTAAAGGAAAAATCCACTGCCACTGTTTATTTCCAAACAGAGAAGAACAACAACATTAGAGACATCATACGCCGGTACATCAACAAGACCACTCAGGTACGGGGAGAGAATTACTATTCCCTCTGCACTCGGTTGTCTTCCTACTCTTAAAAAGATCAGGTAAATGCAGTGTTTGATCTGAGCCACCCTTTTACAGCTCAGTGTAGCTTTGCTCAAGAAAGTGGCTGTAAAAAGCTGGTTGTTGAAAACAAGAAATGTTTGTTTATTTGGGTTTTTTTGTACTCCCACCAACATCTTTTAATGTTGGTGACTTTAAAAAAACCCATATTGCTGCTTCTTTTAAACTCCTATTAACCCATCAGAGCAAATGTGCCATAGAAAGGGCAGCTGGGCTCTGTCCCTTCTTGAGCACCACCAGCAGGGTGGTTTACTCCATTCAGATCATTGCACTGGTAATGTGAATTAAGATAAAGCAAACTCCGAGTCATTAGCGATTGTATTAGAGGGTTCATGGGAGATGTGGGTGAAGAGGAGCCAGAAGGGCATGTATGTTTGGTGTGCCAGCAGCTGTCCCCAGAGGAAGGAAGTTACTCAGGAAAAAGACCTTTCATCCCTAATATGTTGTCAGTGTCACTAGAAATACTCCATAGGCTCCTTTCGGAGACTCTGCAGCGTCACTTGGAAAGTGGGAAAGGTGCGGATGATGCCCCTGACAAGAGACAAGTGACAGCGGGGTCACAGAGAGGTGCCAGGCTGCCCTTGCACTGGGAAACCAGAAGCTGAGCAGCTGGAGGGAGATAAAAAGCCTCTGTCGTGTGTTCTGGCAGCTCTCCTGTTTTCCTGGGTAAAAATATTTGACATTTCAGGGCTATGTTTACCATCATCTAGGAGTTTCCCCCTTGAATAAACCTAAGATGCCACTAGCAGTTTCACAGGGGAATGATCAGGAACAAAACCAGGCTGTAACGCCTCCTGCCCGGCACCAGCTGCGGAGCCCGCTGGAGCCACAGACTTCTGCTTCATTATTCTCCTGCAAGGGCAAGTGCTGGGTCTGATAAAGCTGAGTGTAATGACAGGAGAGGAAAATCTCTGTTGGCAACTGTCCTGTCAAAGGCTACAAGTGCTCAGCACATCAGGGGAATTCTAGATCAGTCATTTTAAGTTGGTGACATGTAGAAGAAATTTCTCTGGAATAATAAAATAATCATCAGGTAAAGTATGAATCAAGACCAATTTTCTGTCCCAAGAGAAGAAAACTTGTAAGGGAAAAAGTGGGAAATGTAATATAAAACCTTGGTTCACTTGACCTTCTTAACCATCTAATTTACATTACAAGAGGTACTGGAGCAGCACTTACTTTCAGTATAAATTTGGCAACTGCTTTTTGAGTACAGTTTTTCAATGGCAGCATTTATTAATTAATGCCTAATAAGGGTCTATCCTGGATAGCCTAGCATTTGATATATCTGTTAACACTCAAACAGGAGAATAAAGGCTGTCTGTGGATTACTTCAGACTGCAAAGGATTGGCAAGCAGTACTATAATCTTAACACATTTGAGGAGTAGAGGTGAATAATGAAATGAAATTCAGGTGAAAGGAGTGAGAAGTACTGCAAGTTAGAGAGGAAACTCAGGTGCACAAACACAAATTGGGAACAGCTGATGAAAAAGCAGTACTCGAGAGAGTGGTCTGGGGCTTTGGTGAGGCTGGATATGGTGTAGTGCCATTTAAAAAGAAAGGTGAGTTAACAGTAAGTGTAGACGCAAAATATTGGATATAATTGTGCCACTTACCTAGCACTGTGCTTTAAGCAGCAGAAGGAAGGTGTGGGATCCTCAGTGCTCCACAAATAATTTGGCTTGCCTGAATAGGATGCTGGTTGTGCAGGATGTGCTTGGTCTTGTAGGATTTCCTAGTGAGGGTGAAGGGAGTAAGGCTGCCTGGCAGGTGTGGGCATAGGCTTCGGAGTAAGATTCAGTGCAAGTTGGAAGCAATTAGTACAACAGATCTGCAGAGGTGCTGTAAAGTTTATTTTGATTGAAAATTTTACCATGTGAGTGCAATTATCACAGGTTCTCTTTCTAGTCAATGGAGAAATAGGCACTTTCTGAAGATAAGTCAGATAAAGCTGGATAGACTTTCCCTGGGGAGGTGACCTTTTCCATGGACAATAGCAGATGTCAGTGAAGACCAGCACCTTCATAAGGCTGCACCCAACAATGAGCACAGATGCTAGAGTGTGGAAGTGGGCTTATATCACATTTACAGTTCCACGCTGGCTGGAGGCTGTGCATTTAAGTAGCTGCCAGAGCTTTTATGCCTAGTCCTGAGACTTTTACATGCTGTCCTGCCAGTTGTGAATTGGGAAGCCTGGATGCACAGTTAAATTGAAATAGTTTATAAATCATTCTTTTTTAAAAAAAAGTGGAGCTGTTGCAGTCTGTCATCCCATCAACAACACAGAGTGAAGATTTAAAGCCAGGACCATTCCAGGTGTAAGTCGTAACAGAGAAAGCATCGTCCAGTGATTCTTGCTAAACCTATGAGACTTATGAAAGCTACTCAGCCATTTGGCAAGAGCTGCAGTCTCTTATTTTAGCTGCAACCTTATTATTCTCTGCTTAGCACTTCAATGTATTTCCTAGTGCTGAAATCTCACCTACAAATTCATGGGTCATTTTGTGTCTTATAATTAAAAGAGTTTAACTGAAGTGCATATGTTGCATGTTCTATTTGCTTTATATGAGCAATAAAACAATGAAGCAATGTGTCTCATTGATTTACTGATTCGGACACTTAGGAAAAAAAACCAGAATAAATATCCACACATATCTCTGAAGATTTGTGTTTGTTGGAATATTTTTATAAAACAAATAAGCTACCTACAGTGGCCTCACAGGCAACCTTGAGTTATGTAAATTGACTCTGCTAAATGCCTCTGCTTTTTTCCCCTAGGTGCTAGCTATCGTGATGGATGTGTTCACAGACACTGAGATTCTCTGCGACATCCTGGAGGCAGCTAACAAGCGCATGGTGTTTGTCTACCTGTTGCTCGATCATGGGAATATAAATCTCTTCTCGGAGATGTGTGACAAGTTGCAAATTGCTGAGGATCTCTTCAAGGTACTGTGGCTCTGTGAAACTCCTAGGCTCAGATCTGTCTGGTGAAATTTAGGCACTCTGAGCTAGAAGCATGGTTATGCTAGGGTCAGTTCACCTTGTAATCAAAAGGGAGCAAGAGTTTTACAAAGATAGTCTTAGTGCATGTAATTACCTCTGAAAATACCTACCTTTTTCCATGCATGTTATAGGGTGTTAAGGCATTTACATTAGGTCCCTAGATGAACTTAATCTAGATCCTGAAGTTTTAAAACAAGAGCTTAAGTCTTCTAATAGAGTTGTCCAGCATAAATATTGCAACAGCTTCTGTTTGATAATTCTGCAGCAGCTGTGGTCTGGCAGCCATGGGTAGCAGGAGCTCAAAACTCTTTTTCGTGGCTATAACTTGGCTGAAGTAGGTAATACTGATAAAATATGTTGTCAAAGCTCTCTTTTGAAGATAATGCCTCAAATTTAGCTGGCTGTTTAGCTTAGTCTGCCTTTATCTCTGCCAGAGGGAACTGACCTTAAATATAACCTCCTAGGGACCGTTTCAGTTACTGCTTGAGATACTCTAGGGCACCTGTGGAATCTTCGTGGGGACATCTGATACCACTGAGGCCACAGCCTTCTGGAACAGCAGCTGGAGGGCAGGCAGGAGACTTGAGAGCATCTTACATGCACCACACACCTGTGTTTCAACAGCTGAATTCCACCCCAAATGAATAAACAGACTGAAATTAATAAAACATACTCATAACAGTGTTTGCATATATGTAAATTCCACCTTCTTAAGAAGAACAATCTTGTGCTGCTTATTGTGAGTAGGCTGCTGCAATACACAGGCTACAGCAACATCTGAGCCTTGGTGCCACTCATTTACTAAGACCTTGATTCTGTAAATTGTGCGTATGGACAGCAGAGTCCAGTCTGCGTGCCTGGCCTGCCTTAAATGTGCTTGCTCAGGCACAAGGACAGTGCAGAGCATTGCATGGGCCAAACTGGCCTGCCTCTCCACTCACACATGCACTTGCATCTGATCCTGCAGGACAGCATTCATCTAGGCTGCACCAGAAGAGCAGCGCATATGTCCTTGCAGGCCCAGATGGACTGGAAGAGCAGAGGCTTTGCCCAGCTGTATTGTGCCATGAGAGAGCTCACAGCTAGAGCAAATTGTCACTTGGGGTGTCAGCAGAGTTAGCAGGCCGCTCTCAGCTATGGACACATCTCGTACTCAATTCGCTAGGGGTGGCATCAGTTATCATTACACAGCACAGCTCCATCCGCGTGAATTTCCATGCAGGTTTATATGCCATTGAAACAAGTAACCCTGGGGCTGGTGAGACAGCTTGGTTAGGTTTCGTCTAACCCCAAACCTTCAAAGAGAGCATTGGAGGGTCCATGAGGAAGTCATAACGGACATGGGGGAAGTGAAGAGCTGAAGGCAGTGCAGGGAAAGGCCCCTTTCTTTCTGATTTTTAATTTTAACAAAATACAATTCACTATCTTAATTTTTTTGTTTCTTTACAGAATATTTCAGTCCGCAGTGTTACTGGAGAAGTTTACTGTGCCAAATCAGGCAGGAAATTTTCAGGACAAATACAAGAAAAATTTCTTATCTCTGACTGGAGATACGTGCTCTCTGGATCCTACAGGTGAGATAAGCTGTCACAGTTGATATACAGGTGTTCTTTTATGATTTTGAACATTAGTTCACAAAAAAAGTGCCATGGAAATTTTTGTATTGGTGAGAAGGTTTTTTGTTCAAAAAACACTCACGTTTTCAAATATGCACCATTTTTCAATGATCCATTGAACTTGCTTTAAATCTGATGCTAGTTCCTTATGGAGCATGGTATTTAATTTAAATGTTCAGGAAGTAATGTAAACAGCTTTGCCAGTGCAGCCCTGGAGCAGAACTAGAAATGTGGATAGCTTAATACTATGCTTTTCTCATTATTTGGGTCCTCAGATGCTGTGTTCATGAGACATGATACATTTCCCTCTCCCTTGGGATCCCTTAATGTAGCATATGTCACTCAGCCTATGTGAAGATTTCTTCTTCATATGACAAGTTCAGTGATTAAAAGGAAAACAGAAATACTTCAGAGACTTACTGTTTTTCCTTGTGTTTCATTAACAGGTAGGCAGTATGTGCCTATGCGACTGTTGTACTTTCCCTTTTATTTTTCCTTTTTTTATTTGTGAGCTAAATATCCACTTTTGTGCTGCTGTAATTATTTCAGGTAGAGGATGTAGCATCTCAGCAACTAGGTGTTTAATTAAGAACCAAAACCCTCCAGCCAGGCAATGTCAGGAGACTCTGAGCTTGCATCAAATAAATAAAGTTCCTAAGCCTCATGGCTACGTAGAGAAGCTTTACAAATTACCAAGTGTATCTGAGAAATCCAGATACAAAAAAGACAAGAGATGATTATTTAATTAAAAGGATGAGATTGTTTTCCTTAATCCCAGTTTATGATTTGGAATCTTAAATGCCTCTAATCCGATAAAGCTGTGCCACCAGGAAGATTACATAACTATGGGAACAAAGGTAAAGGTGAATGCATGGGGTTGGTGTAGGCTGCAGAAGCTCAGCTGTTCACAGAGTCAGGCATCCAGTTTTCATTTAGTTTCCAAATGAACCATCAGAGAAAAATGAGTGAACACTCACCAAAGACATTTGGAAATGCAACAGCACATTTATAGAGAGACTAGAAGTGAAGGAAGTGTGGGAGCAGATGGACAGAACAAAATCTATTTTCTTTATCCAAGAAGCTTCCTTTTGGCTTCTCTTTTCAATCCTTAAAAAAAAAATACCCTCAATGTCCTTTGCAGAGTCACTTCTCTCATTATCTAATGTGTTGCAATATCTTCTAGCCTCGAGGGCCTTGGCAAACAACATAATCCCCTATCCAGCAAGCAAGCAGAGAGGGTGGGGAGGAGCAAATCTATACATGATTTAACTTCAGCATTCTCAGCACCAGTCTGTGGATTCACATGGCTTATATCTGGCTATCAGTACCTGGCATTTCTGTAGGCTTTCTAGCTTTCACTTTATTAATCTGAAGGTTCCCTGTTATCTCTAAAACTTGTCCACCGACTTGTGCAGGTATAAACAGGAATGATAATCGAGTAAAACAGGCTCAAACTCTTCTCCAATGCATTTGATGGAAATCAAATTGGAACAGACCTTAAAACTAGTATAAAAGATCTTAAAATTAATACCACAGCAGATTTCACCTGAGTGCTGTGCTCTGTGTGACTTTGTAATAGCAGTGGGGGAACAGGCTGAGGAAATAAAAGAGTCCCTCAGGACACATTGCTCTAGAAGGGACCCTGGATCACTGCTTCTAGCCAAAGTGTTTGGGGACAAAATGTATTTGCCTAATGGACAACGAAGAGGACCAAACCTGGCAACTAGTTAGAGGCAAAGGAACCACCACTGAATCCATGGCATCTCCTGCTCTGGAGTGTTTTTTAAAGCTACATTAAAAAGCCATTGTGTGGGTCAGTGTGGATAAGAGTGATCCTGCCATACAGGGCAGGCAGGAACTGAGAAGCTTCTGAGAAGCCATGTGTTTGCACAAGTGCAGGCATGAGTAAGTGTTTCAACTTACAGTTTTTCTCTCAGTTTTTATTGCCAGTGTCTGTGGTGTGAGGTTCGAATGCAGCATTTTGTTTTGCTGTCTGTGTGCTGTGCTACTCCATCTTATGATAACTATGTTATTCCTTTTTATTTTCCAATCAATTTGAAGTTAGATAGTGCATTAACTCAGTGCTTCTAAAGAAGGCAAAATGAAAACAGCAGAAAACACAGACCTTGATCCTCAGTGGCAGCTGAGTACCTAACTGGCTGCCACTCTGAAAGTCACTGGCCTGTTCAGAGCCAGTGTCTAACACCTAACGCTGGGGTGCTTCGCTGAAAGCATTGGTTCTGGTGGGGCAGGTTTCTTAGAGAGAGGTTATCCCACCAGCAGGCAAAACTAATGCGTAGCTTAATTCAATTCAAACCTGAGCTCAGCTCAAAAACCCAGTCCTTCTGTTTCAGATCAAATGCATTTAATGCTGCATTTTACTGTAGTGCTGTAACACAAGAGCTGAGAGCATTCCTAATGAACTGCAGCTGCAGAAGTGCAGAGGGGACACCCAGAAACAAGTCTAGTGCAAATGAAGACTGGACAGAAGAAGTATGATCTGTTAAAGTGAATCCACAGGAGGGCCACAAAGGTGATCTGAGGGCTGGAGCACTTTCCCTATGAGGATGGGCTGAATGAGTTGGGATTGTTCAGCCTGGAGAAGAGAAGGCTTCCAAAAGACCTTATAGCCTCCTAGTACTTAAATGGGGCCTATAAGAAAACTGGGGAGGGGCTATTTCCCAAGGAAAGCAGGGATAGCATGAAGGGTAATGGTTTTAAGGTGAAAGAGGGGAGATTTAGATGAGACGTTAGGAAGAAATTTTTTTTCTGTGAGGGTGGTGAGGCACTGCAACAGGTTGCCCAGGGAAGTCGTGGATGCCCCATCCCTGGAGGTGTTCAAGGCCAGGTTGGATGAGGCTTTGAGCAACCTGATCCAGTGGGAGGTGTTCCCTGCCTGTGGCAGGGGGCGTTTGGAACTGGGTGACTTTTAAGGTCCCTTCCAACCCAAACCATTCTATGGTTCTATGAATCAGACAATCATAAATGAAAGGGTCTAGAACAGGACATAGGTTTTGGGACAAAGCCTTGGAAGGATGGATGAGAAGTATCTATTAATGCCTGCATTTGTGATACATCTTTGGCCTCAAGCTAGGCAGGTCTTCTTTGTACTTTCTTTTCTTTCTGATGTGCTTCACATAAAGAGACCTGGTACAAAAATAATCCTTCTGGGAAGACAGCAACAATAACAGACTTCTCTGAGCCTTTCCCAAAAGAGCATTTGGAATTGTAAACTAAGGAACAAAATAGGGCCTAAAACCCCCCAAAATTAATTTCCTCTTAGAATGAAGCCAATGAAAACGTGTTAAGTCTTTATATCAAGTTTTGCTTTGTTCTTCAGCAAAGTGCACAGAATGTAAATTGCCGTGATGCACTAAATGAAGTGCACGAGTTTGTAACCTTTAGTGTAGGTGTATCCCAGAGTAATTGTATGTGGGTTTTGTGTTTTCTCGTGGTTTATTATCTCCCTAACAGTTAAATGAAGGATGTGCACAGGTTTAAAGAATGCTTTTTAGTGAATAAGGGCAATGTTGAGCTAGCACAGCAGCTGTTACCCACATGGCAGGGAGATAGCTTGCTGTGCTGCTTACCTCAGCTCCCAAGGTTTTGTCAATACTTAGAATGATTTAAACAAAGTGGATGGGAAGTACCTGCATCCTAGTAACTTACTGTATATTTTCATGTCTATACATAAAATGTAGAGTATACATTGTAAGGTTGCCCAGTGGCATCAAGCCAGTGATTTCTTCACTCCTCCCCTTGCTCTTGAAGCAACACTATGAAACCAAAGTATGCCTCAAACCCAACCCTCTTTAAGAATGCCCCAAACAGGTACATGCAAATCATCTGTCTTTATTCACTTTGCATCAGCTCAGGCTGTCAGACCCACTGAGTTTCACAGGAGTTTTGTCAAAACATGACAAGAACAAGATTTAAAGTGCATGCATCTACAGCCAAATCTGTCTCTCAGCAGTCCTTGTGCAAATCCAGTGTAGCTAATAAAGTCAAGCAGGAATAATCGGGGTTGAGTTTTGCCAACACAGAATAACCTCAGGTTCAAATCTAACACTGCTCTGTATCCTTTGCTGCACAGCTCGAGACCTGGTCAGCTCTGGGAGTAATTACATTTCGTTCTCTCATCTGTGCTTATTTTATTATGCCACTGCTGCTCAGACAAGGCAGACTGCACAGCACAATCAAGCTGGCCTGTGGTTTTGTAAAAGAGCACAAATTTATGTTTGCCAAGTGGCTTAAGGAAGCACATTAAAGAAAAAGCATTTAAAAACTATGAAGTAACCCAAGGTGTGGCTCTGGACTACCAGAAGTAAAACTAGTGCAGTGTTTCTCCCTTACTTTACAGCAAATTAGTATTTTTATTTTTTGAAGGAGTGTAGGAAATATTTATAACTTCATTTTCTCTGTAGAGAAGAAAATAAGCATTTGTCAGGTGTGGCAGTTTGTTCTGTGGGAGTGGGATGTAACAGGGAGGCTGGGTTTTTATGTGTTTCTCTTGAACAATGCAGAAAAAGTACAGCAAAATGAAAACAAAAGATGGTTATTTTTTACTGGTCTTTCTAATGTCAGATTTGAGTGGGTGAGAGTTACCAAGTGGCAAGGGATGGTACAACTTACGTGTGTGCAGACAAGACACAGTAACACCTCAATTTAAGCATTTTGCGTGGAAGAGATGTACCCAAAAGTGGAATCTAAAGTCCCTTCCGTGGAACAGATGCCCAGACTTTGGGTATCATACCTGACATTTAGTCCAATGGATGATTTGGATCTCTACTCCCTTTAGGAGGTTGTATAACTTTACAAGGTTTCTTGAAGGTCTTAGAGGCAGCTGCAATAACAAAGCTTGATCCAAGTCAAAGAGCACTGATGTGAACTGACCTGAAATTCAACTGCAACACCATCTTCATCCTATGTTTAGACAAGGAGTTTCAGCAGTAAAACACATTTGCCTTCCACATCACCCCTGTGGGGATCTCCAGTTCCTAATTGCTGATGTTAACACTAACCCTTACCTTGTCTCTCCTTCCAGCTTCACATGGTTATGCGGCCAGGTTCACCGCAACCTCCTCTCCAAGTTCACAGGTCAAGTTGTGGAGCTGTTTGATGAAGAGTTCCGACACCTTTATGCGCTGTCCAAGCCAGTGAGGGGACCAAAGTCTCCACCACGCACCATGCCCTTCCTGTTCAGCAAGAGCTGGGTCCCCCAGCGCAGTCTCCCCGACAGCAATGAGGAAAGTGCCAACACTCTTTCCGATCCCTTCAGCAGCCTTTCAGCTGGCAGTCCCCGCCAGACTAAGCAACCTTCAAGAACTCTCATGTTCAGCAGCAACTTCACCCCTCCGTCACCTCTCCATAGAGTTAATTCCTTCCACGGCTACGTCTCCTTCACGCCCCCACCGCCGCAGAAGGCCGTGCAGGCTAACTACTATCAACCGCACTACGCGGCCGATAACTCCGCAGTTCTGTATAACAACATGAACATTTACAGACCTATCAGACTTAGACAAGAGGAACCAAACAGGACAGGGTTAAGCTCACCCTGGAGATGCCTCCACAAAGCTAACCTGTTTGCATAATAACCACCTTATTTTGAATTGCAAGTAAATGTAGCGAGGACCTGTTTAGCAATCGCTTGTGTACTGATGAATACAGAAATTCTGTATAATACAAAATGAGAGTGATTTCAAGCCTCTTGTTTTGTTTTGCTGCTTATGGATGCTTCGTTTCCCTAATTAAAAAGCCAAGCCTGCTAACACGTAAACCTTGGGTGCACCAGGAAGAATACATCTAAATAATGCTTCTCACAGTGCACTATCCTTGGAAGTACATTTGTGTGGCAGTGGATTTAGGTTGTTAACTCTTTTTCATACAGCCGGGCACCTGAAAGCACTGTGCATTTTATGAGCTTGCACAAGGAGACTGAAGGTTGCTATTTATGTGCCAAACAGATGCTGTCGTTGCATCCTAATCTTGATTTAGAAGGACTTCTTTAGGGCTGATAAGGAAGCACAATTTCCACCAACTTCTTCAAGTGCACAGCAAGGACATTTATTCACAGGGTTTCTAGGAAGGGGCCAACTAACCACAACATGGCCCAAGATTGATAATTCGGGTTACAGAGGATATCTCACAGCCACCATATGCTCACTTCCACTCATTAGCAACACAGGCGCATTTCAGCACCTCCAATCCCACCAGCTCAGAGCAATTTTCCTCGCCACAGAGCAGCTGTGTAGATTCAGACTGGAAAATGAAGCTGTGGAAAGAAGCAAAGTCCTACTAGAACACACCAGGACTGAGTTTCAATTCATTCAATAGCATGTGCATCTCAGATATCGTCTCAGTGGTCATTTGATTGAGTGTTATGTTTTAGATAATTATGATTTATTTCAGAGTTCTTCAAGGTTTCTAATTTTTAAAGAGAAACTGTGTGTCTGTTGTGCTCACAGACATGCCAGAGGGAGTTACGGAGGTGCAGCAGCTTGAACCAAAAGCAGAAAAACTTTCTTCCAAATAATCCATGAAAACAATGGAAGCTTCTGTAGTGACAGGCAAAAAAAAAAGTAAGAAAATTCACCATCCAAGTCCCAAAGTTACTAGAAGCTTAACATCTATTGATTTCTCAATAGATGATTATTATTTAACGCATGCTTTATATCATCTTTCATCTGACTCCAACAGAAAACAGAAACCTAAACACATTTGCACATCTGGGCCATTTTGCCTGACTTCTGACCTGCTCAGAAAGGAATACAATTTAATTATTTAGGCTGTGGATGATGCAAATTGTATATAGCAGCGATATCCCAGGCAAGGAAAGTTTCTCATTCGTGGAAGGGAACAATTCTTGAAGTATACAGGTAAAGTTTACAGAACATTATGAAAGGTACAGAATGGACACATCCTGCTCCAACTTTAGCATAGACATTTTTACCCATGATATCAAATTTTGGAGTCCAGAATAACAATAAACTATTGCACATAATTGTAAATTCTGTACATAAGAACATATTTTAGATTCCTTGGGAAGAAGGGAAAGTTGATTTTCATTCCTGTGACAATTCTACTTAATTATCTAAATATGGAAACCATAAAAATAAAAGACAACTTTCATTAAAATCTCTTGGGGAATCATTTTGTTTCTTCATATTGTCTTGTGCTGCTTGCTCTCTTCTCTTCCAAATGCTAAATCACTTCCATACAGAGTCCAGGTGAAGAGGAAACGCATTGTGTTTCTTCTGAAATAAAAAAGAACAGAATTAAACATACACATCCTCCCAGTCCAATTAAGATTTTTCCTCTAAATTTGGTTTGGTTCCCTAATCCCGTTGTGGCCCAGTTGGGGATGGCACAGAGCTGGACATGAGGAGACATTTGTAACGCATGACCTCTGAAGCCTTCATTTCCTCAGGCCATGACCCATGAAATCCATAAAGGAGATCTTCATCTCTATGGGGCAAGATACTTTGCCTATAGAAGTTTTGGAGAACACAGCTAATGAAAAGTAGACAAGGGACAAGCGAATAACCCAGAAGGAGCACTGTGAATTAAGAAGAGCTAATTTCAGCCCTGGATCAGGGATACAGATTGTGCTATTTCAGACAACAGCTGAACTTGAACATCGAATGGAATTTCAGTTTTGGAGGAAAACAATCAGAGTTTATGATATCAGCAATGAGTTACACAAAAAATCCTAACAGGATCCCAAAAGCTTGATCATTCAGTGACAAAGGGAACACGTGGTTACAGGCAGCTGCAGAAACTACCTGTCAGGAAGGTCACGGCAGGATGCTGACATACCTCGTCTGCCTGCTGCAAGGGAAGGGCTTGAATAAACACTGCTACCATACAATGCACCCTCAGCAACTTCACAAATGACACCAAGCTGAGTGATGCAATTGATTCACTTGAGGGAAGGAATGACATCCAGAGGGACCTGGACAGGCTGGAGGAGTGGGTCCATGTGAACACCATGAAATTCAAAAATGCCAAGTGCAAAGTCCTGAACCTGGGCTGGGGCAATCCCCAATACAGACTGGGAGATGAAGGGAGGATTGCAAGCAGCTCTGATGAGAAGGACTTGAGGATACTGGCGGGTGAGAGGTTGGACAAGTGTTGGCAACACACACTTGAAGTCCAGAGAGCCAATTGTATCCTGGGCTGCATTAACAGAAGCATGACCAGCAGGTTGAGTGAGGTGATTCTGCCCTTCTATTCTGCTCTTGTGAGACCCCACCTTGAGTGCTGTGTCCAGCTCTGGTGACACAGCATGAAAAAGTCCCTAATGACCCTCCAGCGTGTCCCAAGACCATAGCTGGGCTCTTCAGGTGCTCATGCAGGACCCTACTTACCCTCCAGACTGCCCGGGGCTTCAGCCATGCTTTGCTGGGGTCCATTAGAAGCCCCTGCTACCCTCCAGAGTTCCCCCTATTCTACAAAAAACTAGAAGTCTGAAAAAATATAACTTTCAAGCACAAATTCCCAGTCCAGGTTGACCTGAGCTACTTAAATTTTGTTCATTGTTTTGCTGTTCTTCAGTGGTGGGGCTTTTGGGCATGTGAGCATCTACAGGACGTACCTTTAGAATGGTGTTTTCTACTCAGGCAGCGGAGTCCTGCCACGATGCAGCAGCCCAGATGATTGGCAGCCCTGTGCTGCCAATCAGTCCTCTTCCACTGCCGTGGGGCATTAGCCACCATCCAGTAGTCAGTACAGAGACGGTATGGACAAAGGAATATGTCACAGCCCCTGTGCAACAAACGCTGGTTATTGGGAACTATGCAACACATTCAGAACAACATTCATGTTTGTTTTCTTTGCAGTGGTTAAACCCAACATTTTTTTCTTTATTGTCATGTTTGAGAAAATGCGTTCTGTTCTTAAGAACTGCCATTTGTCTTCCACTGCTGGAGCCAGCGGGGAGTTAACTGCTGTCTTGCCAGTCTAAGAGACAACCTTAAGTCAAACAATCTGTGCAGACACTGAAAAGTTCCCAAATCATCTTGGGTAGCCGCTGTGTATTTTGGACATCGCAGTCACAAAATGACAACATTTGGCAAGTATTTAATTTGCTGCTAAAACAGCTCCAAAGCTATTTCCACTTTCTAAACTGTGAGGCCAAATCATTTGGCCAGTTCCCATTAAATATCTGTACAGCTCCAAAAGCTCTGTTCCAGCGTCCTACCTACTCAAGATCTGCGGCAAGACAAATTATAGCCTTTTATGTAAGTACTTAAGTTTAAGAAGAACCCAGGAGAAGTCCCTGCTTCATATTTCTGCTGACATATTTGGCATTAAGCTTTCCGTATTTGCTCTGTCTTTGCAGCAAGACACCCTTTGTTGATGCCAACACCATAATTCGTTAACAGCATGTTATGGACAGTCTCTACTTAAAGTAAATTTATTACACCAGTTAGTCTTAAAAGCATTCCCAGCCCTTCAAGTGGGCTTTACTGCCATTTGAATACAGTGCTGTACATACACACACAAAAATTTCCACCTAGCAAACCACACGCATGACTAAACCAAATATTCTGTAAGACATCATGAGTGCATTAATGCTTAGCCAAGTGTACTTGTCAAGTCATCATCTTTCATAACAAGCTGACCAGGATGTGGTTTAATTGCATTAAGCCACCAAACTATCAAAGACACTTTGACATGGCTGAAGGCAATATTCCAGTTTTCCGGAGAGGTTTCACAATCAGCTTAGCAGAAGGCTATACCATACCAAGGGTTAGAGACAGGTTCCCTCACCAGTTTCAAAATTCACCTAAAAGTAGCAGATACAAACTGTATTCACATATGGTGAATTACCATTAAATTGTGAGTTATTTAAAGTTTCGGCACTCTGTAGTACTTCAGAAAGAAAACACAGGAAAACATGAAGAAAAGTCACAGCAAATTATGTCTAAGAGACTCTTGTTTTTAAACTACATCCACTGAAGAAGACTTTCACAAAAAGCTGCACAGAATTTGTCTCACAGTTTACAAGAAGAAGGGGTAAGAGCACACCTTGTTTACCTCAAATGTAAATTATTTCAAGCAAAAGAAACCACAGGATAATCTCTGCTTTTTGCTGTAGCAGCCCGAAGCATGCAGCACAGATGCTTCAGAAAGTAAAGCAAAGTGGTGCCATTATCAACTGAAAAGCATAACATAAGGAGCTGCAAGATATCTGCATCAACAACGCCAGTTTTCACAGCAAAGATATTCTTTCTTGTAAGGTTTTACAATGGATATGATCTGACTAAACACCCTTTAGTAGATACAAACAACTCTGACAGTTTTTCTCCCTCATCTAAGCACACTGAAGACAAGACTACAGCTAGTTCTACGCCTGCAAAAACACTTCACTTTGAAGAAAGAAAATCTCCTTCCAGTTCTAAGTTAAATATTTACCACTTAGATTTGTTTTCCTTGAACATATGGAATTATTCTGATTGATAATTTCTAGGCATGAATATATTTAAGATTTCTGACTATCCAGCTCTTAACAGGAAATTACTATAATGTAAATTAATCAAGAAATATTTTAAAAATTAAGTGAGAAAATGGCTAATTGCATGGCTCTAAATACAACAATTCAATACCATGAAACTTTCGAAGTAGACACCATAAAGGAAGCCTTCTGTCCCACCGGCATTGCAGGCCCCCAAAAAATCACAGGCACTTCAAGCACAACATGGTGAGGTTTATGACGGAAAGCTACCTCTGAAAGCTGAAATGAAAGCTCAGTTTTATACTGGATTCCTTATTATTTCAAATACAAACAAATCAGTGAACAAAGAAATGATGAGACATTAACGAGTTTAAAGATATATACTTATTTTATTTATATATATCCTTAAAAGTTATACAATCAGAATTCTTACAAATGTAATACGAACTTTACTGCGTATATCATCCGTAATCATTTGGAGATACGAGAATAAACAAAACAAAGCCTTTAAGTTACTGAAGGTGGGAGATATATATCTGAATAGAATTGTCTGTCAAAGTGACATAAATTATCTTGGAGATTACCAAACCATTTGATTTCAAATTCTGCAGCTGATGCAGTTACCAATGATGACAGCACTGCAGGGCCTATGCATTTGACCTCGCCTTTAAATTCCTCTTTTAGTTTTTCTGGTATAAGATCCTGCCCCATAACCTGCAAAGAGAGTAAGAGAGAAGATGGGAAACAAGAAAATAATAAGAAAAGAAAAACAGAGAAAAAGCAAAGATGAGATTAACAACAGATCTTTACAAGAAAAGCCCCTGATGCATCAACCACACCCATCCAGAAGTTTCCAAGTCACTATCAAGTTGTCTGCCTGTTGCATTACATAATAACGCTGAGAACTCAGAGCCCACAGCTGCACCCACCCCAACCAGCTTCTGGCTACTCAGGTATGGGGGGATTTTTACTCTGAGTAGCAACATAATGTCAACTCCATGTTCAATGTTCATGTAACAGTATCAACACTCCGATCTCCTCCTCCAGGGGGGTGTTGAACCAAGGGAAGCAGGAGAGAAGTTTATTTTCCCAACCTTCTCAAAAGAGATAGTCTGCATGCTACTGCCCTCCTATGGATGAAATCCCACAAGACTACTTGGCCAACCCGGCAATGGCTTGGCTTTCACTAACTTAAAGCGGTAATACTGACAGCAAAGTCAGAATCTTGCTGGCTTCCTTCTGTTCCTTAAGATAGAAATCAGAAACTCTATAAAAAGCACTAAAATCGCTATGAATAAAGTAATGCAATGTTACTCCCTTCCTATGTATTTCTTCAAAAATAGAACCTAGTACATCAAATAGAACAAAGAAATGCCATAAAAAGATGTCTATGGCTTTTTTCTGAAATGGTTTAATACTTTTTCTGGATACTACTATGGCCATCAAAGTAATCTCCACTTCTTTACATACTTGTGATTCACTATGTTGTATCTAAAATTCCCGAGATAAAATCTGCATCCCAAAAAACGCACAGTGATGATGCATCTGCAAATACAAGCTCAATGAGAAACTAAACAACCCTGAATATTCCCGAAAGAACAATCTCAGCATAACAGAGATAACACCTGCATGACACAAGCCAGCATTATAGAGGTGTCACTGTCAGTTCCAGATAACACACCACCAGGGCAACCTGCTCCAGGTAATTTACCTTGCTTCCTGGCACATCATTAGCTCAGGGGAGCATCACGCTGAAAGGACTTTATGCCTGAACTGGCTTGGGTACCTCAAACAGCCTACGTAGAACTGAGAACTTCCACACAATGAAACATCCCCTTACCTTGGTCATCAACAACAAGGAGTTTTCATTGAAACCAAGAGTTGTCACTTTGTCATCAATGTCTTTTTGACCTTTTATGTTATTCTCTAGTGCAAAGGAAGACTGTTGCAACTGAGTAAGCTGAAGTAAAAGTCTGAAATGAAAAAGGCAGTTAAAAAGAGGCAAAACTGGAAAAAGAGTAAGGCAGCAAACTGAAACCCAACCAAAATACAATACTTCAAAACAGCTCTTCTCCCTGACTTTTGTTGAATGCAAAAAACCTAAAATAACAAAGAATACATCTGTATCAATCTCCTAGGAGTATAGTTGTGTTGTGACAGAAGTACGAAGAAGCACTGTTGAAAAACAACATGCCAAGTAGCTCTGGTTTCTCTGCACAAACATTCTTCTCCCCATGTATTCATCGCACAATTCAAAGCAAAGCTTGGATCTGCTACCATTAACTGCAGTACCTCAGGCGTCCCACATCCTCATTAAGGCCAAACGAGACAGCAGTACATTGCTGCCTATGGCAGCGATTATATTTGTAACCTGAAAAGCTAGAAATACGGGGTTTCAGCCAAACATTAAACACCCCCTGACACAGACCAACCCTGTAATATTTTCCAAAATCTTTCACAGCAGTGTTATGTTCAAGGCAGTGCCCCAGAAGGCACCACCATGAATCGGTGAAGGTCAGACGTTGTGCTCACAACGTGGCTTTATGTCACCGGAGAACCCATCACCAGCTGCTCAACCAGAGAGAGCAGGCACAGTTTCCAGAGTACTCTTCACGCAAGGATTGTAAAATAGGTCAGCAGAGGAAATAATTAAGTATGTGCAACCAAGGGACTGCTGGGACTTAGCAGTATTGTTACTGAAACTATGTTTAAGTCAAGCTTTATGCATAAAGAGCAACAACAATCTTTTTATCACATTTACCAAAGTTAAATGAAGCAGGTGTTATAATAAAGGTGTATATTTTTGTGAACAGAAGACTTAAGATCTTAGCTAAAATTTTAATTTGAGCATCATAAACATTAACATTTTTAAGTCTGAGCCAACAAATCATTTGTAAATTCAGTGAAGCTTTGTCTGAGAAATTCAAACTAAAACTGGAAAAGTGGTTTTGTTTCAAAATTTGCATAACTATAATGTAAGAAAGAATGAAAATTAAATAAAACCATTTCTCTGGGTATTTTTGTTGTTGAAAAATCTAGAAGAGTTAATTATCCATGACACTTTAACACAAAACCTTATTTTCCTCGAAGAGCAATACTCCCTCTTACAGGTGTGATTTACTGTGCACAGATGTTCATGTGACATCCCCATCTCACTTAAAATGCAACAGACCTGAAAATATCAGACAACCTATTTATTGCATAAGCCCTGGGCAGAGGAAAAGCTTATTCTGGACAAGCGTATCTGCAAATACAAACCACAATAAAGCTTTGTGAAACTGTGCAGCCAAGCAAGTAAATCCCACAATTTATAACTGTCTCAAAGCTGAACGATACACATGGAAACAAGCAACACAAATTATTCTACTATGAATAAAGCTTTAATATTCAATATCAGTACTAGATCTATTAACTTCTCCCAAGTAGCAATCACCAGTCATCATCTCTCAGTCTGAGTACAGTTAAAAGCTACTGTGCCTTTTTTTTACATTTCTCAATTCTTACCCTAACAGGACAATTAAAAAGCATTGTCTGTAAACACTTGTGGAAGTTCATAAAATGGGTTTAAATATGTTCGGAGACTTACACCGTACTGAGAGGCAAGAAGAAAAGAAATCCAAGACTATTTGAACAAAACCAGTTCCAATTATCTCTTTGAAAGATTACGTTTTGGGGACGTCTGTTGCGTGCAAGAGTTTTGGCAAGAGAGGAGAAAAAGAAAGAGCATTTTAATGCAGCCCTGTTAGCTGTCAGAGAGTTCATTTTTCAACCTCATCCCTTATGCAGATTGGGGTGTTATTATAAAACACATTTTTGCTCAAGCTTGAGGCTTCAAGCAAATAAGGTAAGTGGCACTCTCAGAAGGAGGACTGGCTGGCCTTCCCTTCAGGGCACTTCTGCATCTTTAACACCAAACCAGGAAAGAGCCATGCTCTAACAAACAGAAGCATTTGTTAAAGAACAAGTCCTTTCGTATAAACTTACTCGAAAAGATTCATATAATAAAGTCATTAAAAACCGCTTTACTTCTCAACAGTGCATGACACTGGCTTATTCTTTCCACTCACATTTAGGTTGTTCACAGCTACCATGTAAGTGGATTTTGCTTTTTAGATCTGAAACAATTGTAGGGTGCTTCTAAATTAGGATTGCCAACACTGAAACGAACATTTAAACAAAATTGTAAACTGAAAATACTAAGGCTGCAAAAAAAAAAGCTTTAAATTGTTCTCAGTTGGGAGAAATTGATATCTATTTAGTTACCTTGCTCTGATAAATGAGGCACATGCCCTTATCCTAACTTTCTTCAACACATTCTGCTCCCAGGACTCAGAGGCTGTGCATTTC
Source organism: Dromococcyx pavoninus (assembly GCA_033558185.1). Lineage (NCBI taxonomy): Eukaryota > Metazoa > Chordata > Aves > Cuculiformes > Neomorphidae > Dromococcyx > Dromococcyx pavoninus. The sequence goes on from JAUMJL010000392.1 coordinate 50,873, forward strand.
TCTTCATTCGACCTTTCCGGTTCTTCCAAAGTGCAAAGGAATTTTTTTACAACTTGGCTGCTGGTACAAGTCACTGCATACTCCCTCACTGTTTCTGTAGCAAGGCTGTATCGAGGGACTTCTTTCTGTCTCTCTGATCTGTGAGGCTGCAAATTAATCTCTTTTCCAGCTGATATATTGAAACTGCTATCACCCACACTAACCTCTTCGGACTGATTTAGATTTGTTTCTGGAATAACTAATGGAGACAGATTCTGTAAAAGGCTCATATAAGCTTCAGCAAGTGACTTCCAGTACCAGGGGTTGAAAGGATGTAAGCAGATCAGTTGCTGCACACACGTGATCTTTTTTTCTACATTTTCCAGACCCTGGTAAATGGCAAACTGCAGGTTGAGAACCGTCGTTAAGTGATCTATGTTAGTAGCACCGTTGCTCTAGAAACAAAGGATAATAGATTAAAATCAGGAGTAGAACAGAATCATCCTTCAGAGCCTAGGAAAATGTCTCCCTGAATAATGACACACAAATATCACTAAAGGTAATTTTTAAATTGTACAAAACTGCGCTCTGAATTTTAAACAATACAACGTGACATAGATCATGCATAATCGAGCTGACAGCATCCCCTCCAGCTGTCTTGTCCTGGTCTGAAAGACAAGGTGGCCTTGAATGCTTGTTTATTTGCTTTCAGAGTTTTATGCAGGTGCCCCTCTTTATAATATAAACACCTTTTATATGAAATAAACAGCAGCAGTAAAATTCTAGCAAATTTCAGAGCCTCTGGACTTGTTCTTTTATGAAAAAAACTCAATTTGTGGTTAGACACTCTTCTTGTTGGCAGCTTGGCAGTGAGTATATGGAAATAAAAGAGAGTTTTGAACTGTCACTTTTATAGGGGAAAGACTTAAGCACTCATTTCTCCCCCTTCTTATAATTCCTATTACATTACATTAATTCTGCGTGGTAGAGCATGATATTTAGTCCCTTCCAGGACTACCAGCCTCTCTGCATAGGGAATTCATTGTGGTACATGGTGTTCTGATTTCTAAAGAGTGATTATATCTGCCGTGACAGTTACCCTCTGTTTACCAAATACTTGGAGCACTGAACATCCTGAAGGATTATACATGTGAAGATTATTTTTCTAGAAAAATGTTCCATACAAAAGAACTACCAGCAATAATTTCCTGTTCAAAGCCTAAAAGAAAGATTGTCTTATTTACCATTTTTTCTGCAATATCCAGAGCCTCTTTGTGCCTTCCTAGGTGGGATAAACACCGAGCCTGGCCCTCCTGGACATCTCGTCTCATTGCAATGTTACTGGGAGGTAAGAGTAGTAAGCAGTCCGAGTATTCATACAGGGCTTTCTAGGAGTGTGGACAAAAATAAAAGCCAAACAAAACACTGAGAGATTTTCATTTAAAGGTAAGCCTGATGGTATGTTCTGTTTATGACTGCAGTCATAAAGGGAATTCAGGAGCTGAAGTCCACAGCTTCATTTCTCTGGACTCAGTCACAACCTACAACAACAACACAGGATGGCCCCAGTACTATACAGCTAAGCCAAGACGGTGATGAGTAACCTCAGCCTCAACTCATATTTAAGCCCTGGCAGTATTCACCACACATCTGTCCACCTCTCCCCCACCAGGCCTGATCCAGAAGAGATCATCTACCAACCTGGGCAATATGTGACACAATGCACCTTTCTCCTATGTACCCACCCAATGACCAGAGCACTCATCCTGGGGGACCTTGTTTCAAACACATTATAGTCTCCACGGGCAGGTTTGTACCCACAGGTACCTCACCTCACATGAGTAACCAGCAAGCTGGAGAATACCACAAGGAAGGTCAATCTCCATCGTTCCTGTAGGGTGGTTCTAATTTTCATGAAGTAATTAAATTTTAATTGGGCTAAAGAAAAAGACAAGGATGAGCAATACTTCTGTAGCTTAATGCTCAGAGCACTCACCAGGACTCAAATTAACATTTAAATACATTAAATTGAGTATTCAGTGAAGTTAAGACTGGAATTTTGGCTCCTCCCCCTCCACACGAGTGCTCAGAAGACTAAAGAGAAGTGCTCATTCTCCCATCTCTCAAAATGAATATTTCATTATTCCTTGCAAACTTGAACGATTTTATCAGAAAGAGCTTCCAAGCAACACACCCTAAATAATTCCAAGCAAAAGGGCTGAAATATTTTTCTTCCCTGCTGTTAAGTTCACATTCCTTCTCAATCAAGAGGGAGCTCCCTCTCTCCAGTGAGTGAAGCAGCCACTGGTGAAAATGGATCAGAGCAGTGTTGCAGCACAACCCTGTTTGCCTTGTTACATGACAAAAGGATATAACCTGGCAAGCATCAGGCATTATGTTTCTCAAGCAGTTTCTCCAGGCATCTATATCCTAAAAATGGGAACAGCTTAGATTACCACTGGCCTTGGCATCTCCTATCAAGTAGCCTAGGCTTACATAAAAAGTATTCACAGTGAGTGAAGAGATTACTACCCCCACGTACTTACTTCAGCCCCCTTTCTAAGGTCAGTGCTCTCAAATCTGCAATTTTATGTGCAGTCCAGTGCTGGTTCGGGTTCTGCCACAGTGATCCAAGTCAGCAGCAAGACTGAAGACTGGACATTTTTAACACAGATCACTGTGACAGAAAAGAATTAGGAAGCAATAATCCACTTGGTGGATGTCACTCTCTCCTGAGAGGGCACCACAGCACACAGCAACATTACCCATTTAATGGATGAAGGAAAGACTGTGGTGTTCCTGGATTTTGGTAAAGCCTTTGACACCATTTCTCACAGAAGTCTGCTTGAGAAACTGGCTGGCATTGGCCTGGATGGGCACACCCTTTGCTGGGTAAAAAACTGTTTGGATGGCTGAGCCCAAAGGGCTGTAGTAAATGGAGTTAAATCCAGTTGGAGGCTGGTCACGAGTGGTGTTCCCCAGGGTTCAGTGCTGGGTCCAGTCCTGTTCAATATCTTTATCAACTATCTGAACCACAGGATTGAATGCACCCTTAGTTTGCAGATGACACTTAGCTAGGTGGCAGTGTTGATCTTCTTGAAGGAAGTGAGGCTCTGCAGAGGGATCTGGACAGGCTGGATTGATCAGCTGAGACCAATGGGATGAGGTTCAACGAGGCAAAGTGCCGAGTCCTGCACCTGGGACACAACAACCCCACGCAGCGTTACAGGCTTGGGGAAGACTGGCTGGAGAGCTGCCTGGGGGAGAAGGACCTGGGGGTGTTGGTTGCCAACGGGCTGAATATGAGCCAGCAGTGTGCCCAGGTGGCCAAGAAGGCCAATGGCATCTTGGCCTCCATCAGAAACAGTGTGGTCAGCAGGACCAGGGAAATGATTGTGCCCCTGTAATCAGCACTGGTGAAACTGCACCTCAAATCCTGAGTTCAGTTTTGGGCCCCCTGCCACAAGAAGGACATTGACATGCTGGAGCACATCCAGAGAAGGACAACAAAGCTGGTGAAAGGGCTGGAGAACAAGTCCTGTGAGGAGCAGCTGAGGGAACTGGGGCCGTTTAGCCTTGACAAGAGGAGGCTGAAGGGAGACCTCATCACTTGTCTGTTACTACCTGAAAGGAGGTTGTAACAAGGTGGATGCTGGTCTGTCCTCCAAAGTGACAGGTGATAGGACAAGAGGAAATGACCGTAAATTGCAACACAGGAGGTTCAGGCTAGACATTGGGAAATATTTCTTCACTGAAAGTGTGGTCAGGCACTGGAACAGCTGTCCAGGGAGGTGGTTCAGTCCCCATCCCTGGAGGCATTAAAAAGATGGGTAGATGAAGCGCTTAGGAACATGATTTAGTAGTGGACAGGTCCAGTTGGACTTGATGATCTCAAAGGTCTTTTCCAACCAAGTGATTCTATGATTCTAAGGTGCAGTCTGCTCTTCCTGAGGGTCAGCAGCCATGTCTGACTGCAGCCTGAGGCACCCCTCATCTCAGCATACTCTTATGAATTCCTTCAGGCCATCTCAGCAGAGACAGGAAAGCATCTGTCAGGTATAGGGAAGGCAACAGTTGTGCTGGAATAACATTAAAAGCAGAAGTCAGTGCCAACTGAGGTACAAAAAGATCCCCAAATCCAATGGGCAAGGTGAAAGGAGTGCAATCAGAAGTTGGCCTGAGGGCTTTGAAATCAGAGAACCTGTAATGCAAACCATAGTCTGGAAGGAGAAGCAGAGTTCAAACAAGTGCAGAAGTGGCTAATTTCAACCAGGAAACAATGTTAACAAAAGACCAGATCCTGGAACTAGGACTACAGAGGTAAGAGAGCATTGATGATTGGGAATGCAACTCAGGAGGCAGCCAGTGAGGCAGGGTCTAGGACTACAGCAGGCAAGAAGAGAAACAGGGAACACAAATGCACCCCAAAGGCACAATCAGTCATCCAGAGCAAGTGCAAAGAGCAGAGAGGTGGGACAATTAATGACAAGACTCATAAGCCAGGTGTCAGGAGCCTGACAACTAGAGTCAGCTTTCACCTGGCAGTGGGGGAAGCTCTGAGAAAGGTGGCTGTCAGCCATCTGACAGACTTTGTGGGACATGCCTGCTTCCAGGAGCTGAGAAATCTGCATGTGTAACTCTGGCCAAGCACGACTTTCATGGCCATAAACACCAGCTCCGCTCACTCCTGAACCTCTCAGCCAAGCCAGCCTCATTTGGACCAGCTCCAGGTGCAGAACAGCATTTCTGGCCAGTTTATATTGGCTTCATGCCAACTTCTGGAAAGATGCCACCAGTTACCCATCACAGCCTGACAGCAGCTCAGCCAGCAGCACAGCTCTTCACCAGGTCACTGTGACTGCCTACAGGGCTCTTGTGCTTCCAGCACAAATGAGGAGCCACCATGTTGGACATAACTGTGCCAGACTCTTATACCCCCAGGCTGTGGCTCAGCTGGGAGGCTTTTATATAAATCATAGAATCATGGAATTGTTTAGGTTGGAAAAGATGGATATCAAGCTGGAGACTGTCCAGAGGTGGACCACAAAGTTTATGAAGGGTTTAGAAGGGTAGCTGTATGAAGAGAGACTGAAGTCACTTGGTCTGTTCAGCCTAGAGGAGACTGAGGGGGGATCTCACAGCAGTTTACGGCTTCCTCAATAGGGAAGGAGGAAGAACAGGTGCTGATCTCTTGTCTCTGTTGACCAATGATAGGAGGTGAGGGAATGGCAGGAAGATGTGCTGGGGGGTGTGGGTTAGATATTACTAGAGGGCGGTAGAGCACTGGAACAGCTCCCCAGGGAAGCAGTCACGACGCCAAGCCTGACAATACTCAAGAACCATTTGGACAATGCCCTCAGACTCATGGTACGGATGTTGAGGTTGTCCTATGCAGGGGCAGGAGTTGGATTCAGTGATCCTTGTGGGTCCCTTTCTACTCAGGACAGTCTATGATTGTATGAACTGTAAACCTAACGCTGCCATCTCTACCACTAAGCCATGTCCCTAAGCACCACACCTACACCTCTGTTAGACACCTCCAGAACTGCTGACTGCTCGACTTCCCTGAGCAGCTTGTTCCATTGCTTGACAACCCTTTCAGTGAAGTAATATTTCCTGTTATCTAGTTTAAACATCCCTGACAAAACCTGCTGCCACTTCCCCTCAGCACACTGGCACCACAGGATCACACCAGTTTACATCCCTGAAATAACCACAGACCAGGTCCCAGCCCATGTCAGAACCCTGGAATGTGGTGAGGCACTGGAACAGGTTGCCCAGAGAAGTCGTGGATGCCTCATCCCTGGAGGTGCTCAAGGCCAAGTTGGATGGGGCTTTGAGGAACTGATACTGTGGAAGGTGCCCCTGCCCATGGCAGGGTGGGTGGAACTGGATGATCTTTAAGATCCCTGCCAACCCAAACCATTCTGTGATTCTATATATGTATGGCATGTTTTATGTTTATATGTTTTATAGATGCATGTGCTTTTATATGCATTATACTAGTCTGTAATTCTACGAATTACCTCAAATTCCTGCTGCCGGTACGCCCAGTCCGCCCGGAACTTGCTGGCCGTGACCCCTTCAGTGCCTTCCCCATCGCCTGCCTCGCTGAACCACTGCGGGCACAGCAGAGACCCATCAGGGGGGCTGCGGTTGTGCCCAGGCCGGCCCCCGGCCAAGCCCAGGCTGCTGAACCCAGGCCATGCGGAGCCTATGCTCAGGCTGAGCTTGGATTAGGCAGAGCCCAGGTCATGGAAGGCCGAGACCAGAGCCTAGGCCGTGCAGCGCCCAGACTGTGCAGAGCACAGGCCGTGCAGAGCCCAGGCCCCAGGCCAAGCCCACGCCGAGCCCGACCCGTACACAGGCCGAGCAGACCCCATGCAGAGCCCAGGCCCCAAGCCGAGCGCAGGCCTTTCCCCCCGGCGCCCCCCCCCCTCCTCACGCGGGGCTCGCAGTGCTTCGCGCCGCAAGGCGCCCCGGCCTCGCCGCTCAAGCCCCGCTCCCGGCTCGGGGCGAAGAGGGAGTCTTCAAACCCCCATCCCAGCGGCGCCTCCATACCGACCACCGAGTCGGGGGCGGTGCGGGCCAGAGCGGCCGCCGTGCAAGCCGCCATCTTGGGGTGGGGCGCGCAGATGGCTGCTGGGAGTTGTAGTCTTGCTCCTCTGTTGTAGTCCCGGGAGCGCGCGCAGGGGTGGGCGTGCCCACGGGAGGCCCCGCCCCGGAGCTGGGAGGGAGGGCGAGCGCAGCCGGGGGTCGAAGTGGGTGTTGGTCTCTTTTCTCAATGAACAAGTGGTAAGACGAGAAGAAATAGCCTCAGGTTGCGCCAGGGGAGGTGCAAGTCAGATATCGGGAAAAATTTCTTCACCAAGAAATTTAAATTAAGAGCACTGTTTCTATAGGTGTGGTGACTTCCTAAACATCAAGTAACTGCAGCAGGATTGTAGAACAGCAGTCTCTAGCAATTCACAAAAGGCAACATCTTTCAGGCTTTAGTGGATTCATTCACAATGCCCGTGTGGTGCTAGTGTCATCTTTATTTTAATGATGTGGCAATGGAGACATGAAAGAAACAAGGTTTTACTCAGCAAGTCCCATCCTTTTTCACTTGACTCTTGATGCCACATAACTCTGCTGCTGATACACACCAGCAAACTAACTCTGATGCCCACCATTAATGATAACCAAGAGTAAAGTGTGAAGTAAAGCAAGAAATGAACAGAAAGTCCCATTAGACATCACGACAAATTTCTTCACTGAAAAGGTTATCAGGTACTGGAACAGTTACCAGGGAAGTGGTTGGGTCACTATCCCTGGAGGTGTTTAAAAGACAGGTAAATGAGGTGCTCAGGGATCTGGTTTAGTAGTGGACAGGTACGGTTGGACTCAATGACCTCAAAAGTCATTTTCCAGCCAAGTGATTCTATGATTCACGCCCTGGCGTTAGGAGACAGCTGGCACTCCCCAAGGGGCAGTGGGTACCTCGCACCCAGTCTGGCCACGGTTCACTGGGATCAAAACGTTCTAAGATCTTGTAACAAATGGAATCATAGGCTAGAATCACAGAGTGTTTTAAGTTGAAAGGGACCTTAAAGATCATCCAGTTCCAACACCCCTGCCATGGGCAGGGATACCTCCCACTGGATCATAGCTGCTCATCCAATCTGACCTTGAACACCTCCAGGGACGGGGCATCCACCGCTTCTCTGGGCAACCTATTCCAGTGCCTCAGCACTCTCAGCAAAAATTTCTTCCTAATATCTCATCTGAATCTCTCGCCCTTCAGCTTAAAACCGTTCCTACTTGTTGTATCCCTGCACTCCTTCATAAATGCCCCTCCCCAGCTTTCCTGTAGGCCACCTGTAAGTACTAGATAAAGGATAAAAAAATTGGATAAAAATACCAGTGTCCTGTGCTTTGATAAATTAATTGCATGATTGCAGAGTTGCTATGTTAACACCTTGGCGTGGTGCCTGCGTGTGGGTGGTGGGAGGGAATGTGTTTTGTTAACTTTTCCATTTGATTTCAGTTCTGCCCCAAAGCAGAAGGAGAAACTTCTGAAATCTTAGGCTTTCCTGAAGTCCCATACACTGTGCTATGGGAAAAGGGGACAGGACATAGTTATCCTAGAGCTTCTTCAAGATGTAAAGATTCTCAGGTACTGTTGCCCATTAACAGCACCTCAGCGACATTGTGGTTGCCCCAGCCACTTGCCCTGCCCCAAGACACTACTGTGCACAGAGCGTGCTCTGTTTTAAGTGCTCTGAAACACTGTTCCCTTTCCCCACCTTGCCAGTCCGTCTGTCCAGGAAGGTCCATTTTGCCCCATCTAATCATCATGCAGGTTTAGATAAAGTGAGCTGAAATATCATCTTTGCTTTTCCTTAATCTGCAAAATGGACTAATGTGCCTGTCCATACCAGAACAGTTTTTCAGGCCAAAGCACAGATCATATGAATAATTTTAAAGGCTTCCTTCTAGCAGACATTTAAAATATGGGTTCTGGGTTTTGTTTTTTTATTCTAAGTGGATACATGTTCAAAATATCCTTCCACACCAGCATAGCTATGATGGATATAGCAACAGCTGGCATAAATTCTTGGGCAGAAACTTAATTTTGGCAGGTAGATTTGATTAGAAAAATAAAAGGTTTCTTCTGCTTCCAAACTTGCTATTTGACAAAAAAAGTCCTCTGGAATGTACGAAACTGCTTAGCAATTAAGTCTGGAAAGTATCAGAAGATTGCTCGACATGTTTCAGTCTTTTTGTTACAAGCATCAAGGTAGGCGAGCACAGTCAGAGCTTCTTGTGTGTGCACACAAAAACCCCCTGGCTCCTTCCTGCATGCAGACTCGTGATGAGCTCCTGCAGGACAGGCAGAGCACGTACAAGTCAACCTGTGGACGTTTGTACCAGTGTCTAAACAGTGACTGCACTTCTCACACACACTGGACACACACATTCCTTTCCCACTCTTCCAGAACCGCTGGTCATGCTGCAACACACCAATCTAATGTGCAGTACATAAAACCCCAGCAAGACAATTAAGAACAACTGAAAAAGAAGAAAAACCCAAAAAAGCAACATGAGTAATCAATGTGAAATGTGGCCCCAGCTCAAAGTAAAACACAAAAAGAGCAAGGCACTCCGAGGGGCAAATTCCATAGCAGCCAGTTGGCTGCCAGCTTGGATTGCAGAGTCTGCCAGGGCTGTGGGTTTCAGCCATCATTGCCTCTGAGGATACCAACGTGGCCTGCAAAGACTCTGTGTTGCAATGTTGAAAATGTCTTTGTCTGGTAAAACAGTGATAGGAGAGCAGCGATTCCTGAGCACCACATGGGGGACCTCGCAGCTGACTGCGTGGATTCAGTCTTAAATCATGGGCATAACATTACCTCTCTTATTCCTTCCTTCCTCCCTTGCGTGGCTCTACCCTTCCACCACTTCCCCTTAGACATTTAAAAGGCTCCTCATATATTAGCTATAGAAATAAAAATTGTAACTTTAGGAAATTCCTGTGTCTTGTCAGCACTGGAGATTTGCTCAATTCTTCCCCTAAGATCTGAGTCATCAGTGTAGCTGCCAGAATACAAATTCCCACTCCACTTAAGTAAAGCTGTTTGCCTGAGTTTGCATGGCATGATTTGCCTTGGTGCTGTGAGCCTTGGCTTCACCGCAGGAGAAAATGTGTCTGAAAGAGGCAGGTTTAAAGGGGGCTTAGAGATACATGAGCCCTACAAGAGCCTGTGCTCCTGCAGCTGCTCTGTGTAGGCGGCTTTGGGGGCGCAAAAAAAAAAGTGGTAGATGAATCTCTTCCTACAACCAGCCAGCTGAGGTCTTATTTCTACCACCAGCATAAACCATCAGCATGGCACATGAACACTGAATCAATTGAGAAATGGGCTCCAGTAAGTTGCAGTCACCGAGCAAGTTCATGCACAGCAGCAAAGCTCTTGTAGCTGTTCGCACACATGGTAAGGTGCTGTGACCCAGCCTCAACCTCGGTGAGGGTGGCAGGCAGGGGTGCTTCATCTTGCAAACAAGGTGAGCCCAGAGAAAGCCTAGACAGGGAAGATAACTCAAGTGACAGGCAGGAATTTGTCACACTGCCCTATTTCCTGAGACTTTCGTCCAGGAAAAGAAAATACAGTGTGGCAGATTGTGCTTGTCTAGATCCCGACAGTCCTTCTCCCTGCTTCCCAATCTACTTTGAGGCAAAATTAATTCAAAAGAATTCTCCTCCAATGTTTCTTGAATTAATGAAATGATTATTTGTATTGTGATAGCATCTATGGGTCTTTGCCACAGCCCAGCCCTCTTGTGCCAGGAGAACATGTACCACAAAGGCTTCCGAGACCATCAAAGCACACACAATATAAACAAGAAACCTCAGTGAGCAATAGGGCCCTATCTTGGTAGGCACTACCTGCATGTGTTGGCTAAGGAATAATGCAGCGCTCACAAGGTTTATAACTTTATCAAAATATGCTGGAAAGGAGCTGCCCTTGGAAGAAAGCAAGAGAAACCAGTTCTCTCCTCAAAGCAAGAGAGCTGCCTGCAGTTAAGAGGGCAGTAGGGCCCAAAGGCAACATTCCTCAGAGAACGGGTCGCTCCTGAATTCTTCCAGACATTATGAAATAGTCATACCTTCAGGGAAGATTAGTTTTCTTTTATGACAGTCATAACATAGGCTCTTCCCTAAACATGTTCATGAAAAGAGAAGAGGAGCAACTTTTATTTGCTGTCATTGTCTCTCTGCGTCCTTGTCTCTTGCCTTTTATTTAGATTGCAAGTTCTTTACAGCAGAGACCATCTTTCATCCTCTTTGCATGGTGTCACACATAAGGGGATATTGTCCATGACTAATGTGCCAGGGTAATACAAATAACAATATTTCATGACTAGGGGCATACAGAGATTATCACTACTAAAAACTGCAAACAAAACTGCAGTTAAAGCTCTGAGGAGCTCAGATGAGCTCCGTCAAATCTTACTATGGTTTGCGATGCAACTGCAGAGCTCAAGAGCAATCCTCCTTGAGCTGTAGGTGGTCATTCATGCAGCAAAAGACTGACGTCCCCCCTGCCGAGCCAAAGCTCCCAGAAGCTACTGACCCAGATTTCAGAAAGAGAATACTTGTCTCAAACTCAATACTTCTTTAAAGAAGTGCTGGTAGAATCAGGATAAACCTCCATCCATCTCAAGCCAGCTGAGAAACCAGTTCAGCCAAAGGTGACCATAAGAAAGTTACACTGGCAAAATTCAAGTCTGTCCTTGAGGCAGGTGAAACCAGGACTGAGCAAAGGCAAAGGCAAGAAATAAAATAGCTCCTTACTCTAAAAACAGAAAGTGCTCTGGCACCCTTGTACACTAAGGAAGAAGTGTAAATTGAAAGCATGGGCAATATTAATATTAAAGCACAAAGGCGAACATCTGAACAGAATGGCATCATGTAAAAAATGAGGCAAGAAGAGGTGACTGGGGTGGTAGGATGGGCCAGAGCAGCAGTGCTCCAACCAGCTGCTGCGTCCTGTGGGTAGGGAATCTCCTTTTGCTTTCTCACCTCTTCAGTAAAGTAAAACCATGGAATCTGGTTTCTTTGTAAATCACCAATCCACCCTACAGTTCTGGTAAAAGACAACAAAAATGATTGAGGAGGTGAGGGGTCTGTGCATCACGGAAATCAAAGAGTAAGAATTGCTTGTTGTTAACAGAAGCCAAAAGCTTTACGGAGGTCCTTAGGACAGACAGGAGATGACACATGCCCCAAAAGATGGTTTGCTTGCCTGCTCTACCTTAAGACAGTGCAACCTGTCAAACCCCTGGCAAGTCATATTAACTAGGCCATAATCCTTCCCCCTCAGGCTTCACAAAACCCAATAAAGTTGTTATTGCCAAAAGAATGCACTATGCACACATGTGCTCAGCTATTAACGGGTTTTGCAACTATTTTCTGTCTAGTAAGATAAATGACAAACAGAATGAGCACGCCCTTGGGTTTGACCAGAACGCTGTTGAAAAGACAAGAAGAAAAAAGCTTTCTGGAAAGAAAGAAGGTGGTGAGGTGCTGGGGAGAATACTAAAGCAGCGGCCTTCCTTTGCAGGCCTGCACATTTCCAGTACTGATGCAAATCACATGTCTGAACTGCTTCACTCAGCCGTGTAGCGCAAGCACCAAGGCTGTAGCTTGATGGTCTGTGGATACAAGTGTGACACAGAAGTCATCATAAAGGGCAGCACCTCCGATCTACTGCTCTGACTGGAAAAACACCCAACAGACTCACTGTCCAGTGCAGTGAAGGTTGTATGCCTCCTTCTATGCCCTTTATAAGTTTGTCTGAAATCTCATTAACTTCCCCTGGCCATAGTTACGCTTGTTGCTCAGTTGCTACTCATGATGAAACCAGGCTATGGAGACCACAGCAGATTTGTTACCTCTCTAGGTTAAAACATTGCTACTGTGGTTTTCAGGATTGGGCAGGACTAAGTAACACTGCTGGCAACTCCTCCAGGACACCATTTAAGCACTCTTAGCTGCTGTAGACTGCTACTTTAATAGCATCCATTAAATTTATCTGATTTCCTACAATACTGCTGTCTTGCAGGAACAAAGAGAAACAAATCTAAAGAATTAGAAAAAAATACGCTACATTGAAGAAATGAACCCACAGATTCAGGATTGCCCTTAAGTGACCCTCACAACTTGTGGGCTTTTCCAGTCCTACTCTCCTTTTCCACACAGAGGCTGGCAGGGGAGGCTGCCTCCACGAGGGAAACAACCAAACTATTTGTTGATTCTCCAGTGCCTCATTTCCCATGCAGTTTTTGCACTGCTGGAAAGGACCAGAGGAAAATGCTATTAAATTTAGCTTCTATGGCTTCATATTTGCCTTGTGCAAGTATCAGCACCCACAGAAAGCATGAGGTGAAGCAGAGGGAAAGCACTGCTCAATGAACAAACGCAAACAAAATGCACAAATCCAAAATGGACTTTGTCCATGACTGCTCCCTTCCACAAATTACTGCAAGTGAAATGAATTTACAGTAAAGAACACCATAAAACATACATCAGCAATGCAGTTTTTAACTTTGTGGTGTCACTAAGAAAAATGACAAGCCATTTCCATCACAGGGCTTCTGTGGGTCTGTTTCTGTACTTTGTGGGTTCCATATGTGATGCTTGCACAGAAATCCTCACAGGTGACTTCACCTGGAGGTTCTGGCAAGCTGCTGGAATGAAACTGCAGGACTGAGAAATATTAAAACTGCAATATTATTTGTACCATATCCTTCAGTTCAGAACATGTTATTACTAAAGGCTATTTTGTGGGCCTTCTTCCATCTTAGTCCCTTAAGACAGGCTTCACTGCAGTTATGTTTTTTTCCTATTTGGCTTTCATTTAGGAAAACTGAAAAATCACTAAAAGCAGAGTTACTGCCAACACTGACCTTTATTTTCACCCAAAGACACAAATCACTAGGTGCGACACACAATTTCATTCCCTTTTTCTGTCTTTTCTTTCTTCTACCAAATAAATATTTTAAGGTAAGGAACATCAGCTCAGCACTGAGCCTGTAAAGAAACACACAAGAGAGAGAAATTAGTCACAACCAGGATTGTTAACATTATTGCAGTAGAAACATAGAAATATATTCAAAGGCTTCATTTTACAGTATTTGAAGTGGAACAAGTCATTTAACAACCAAAAATGTTAGAAACCACAATCCAACAGACTGGATATACCCAGACCAGCATGAGCAGTGTTTCAAAGCAATGTCAAGCTCATAGAGAGCAATTTACCATCCTTCTATCGGGGACTTTCTGGCACAAAAAAGAAAAATAAGGCAGTGCCCATAGTGGCTTGGTATTTTAAGTTCTTTAAAATAGTTGGCAGCATTCTTATGAAAACAAATGGAAGATGGAAGAAGCTGGCAAGAGGAGACCAGGAGAGGGGAAACAACCCGAGGCCCAGCTGGTCTCTTGTGAAAATATCGACTTGAACCGCAGCATTTTGGAATTGCTGATAATACTGTAAACAAAACCGGTAACTGTTCAAAAAAAACGTGACTGCATACATAATACAGGGCTTCTCATAACTCCCTCAGTAGCTGGCATATTCTTGAATAAACATTCTTTCTTCCCCCCCCCCCAGACTGAATAAAACTATTTGGCCAGACACCAAGCTGTACCAACTACTGGCACCCATCTCCAGGCCTGTGCATAGGTCACTACTTCCGTTTGCGATGCAGTTTCTCATGACTGACACAAACTACATCACAGGAAAGATTCTATTGCCTTAAACATTTTTCTCAGGCAGGGACAGATCAGTAGGCACGAGGCAGGGTCCTGCAGGGAAGACCAGTTGTCAAGCACCACCGGCTGCAGTGCAGCAGTTCCAGTAGATGGCTGTGATGAGTCACTCTGATGTAAGAAGGTGGCACTACCTCCAGTGAGGAGCTTCTGACTGACAGCAAGTCAGGGCTCAACAGAAAACACTCACCTCAGACCCTTCTTTAAGGAAAAGGCACATGTTAAAAGCAGATATAAAGCCTGACATCCAACTGACAGGGGCTTCTGCGGGAAGGTGGTTCCTACTCACCCCTGGTCCTCCCACCACAAATATCTCATGCAATAATAAAGAGCATCTGCCTTAATGAGAAGAATCACATGAAGGTCCCTGGCCTGCTGACACAGTAGAACAGATCAGCATCAAGCAGCTGTATCCACTCACATGTGAAACTGACCTCAGGTTCAGCCAAGCCAGTTCTCCATAGTCAATGCACCTGAGGAATTGACGAAATTGAGTTTTGTGTTACAGGAAGAAAGATATTTGAGAAGATGTAGTTTGGGACATTTTTATACAGACATGGTTCCTGGTTTCCACCACATCTCTTAAAACCACACACACTCAGTAAGGAGACATTTATTCCATTATTTCTGTTTTCAAATTTTTGGTACAAAGTTTATTTTCAGAAGTTCCCAACGGATCCTTTCTTCTACCAGCATCTTTTAGGACTTTTCTATCTCCGATTTATTTTCTTTATCTGTTGAAGCAAAAGCAATAATTGCTACAGAAAGCAATAATGGCAATATTACAAATATTTTACAGCAGCATCCATTTGTCTCTTTGCCTCAAGAAAATAACAAAAATAAATCCAAAGACAAGACCCATACTGCCACAAAGGCTTAGGTTTGTACTATTCAGAAGTATGCTGCATTCCCATAAATGAGTTATGCAAGTCCAGCACAAGTTTCCAAGTTTGTGCAAAGCCTGATAAATAAGACACAGAAATATCAGTTATGTTATACTGTTTCTAAGAACTTTTACTCTGTAAAATGTTTGGTCACTCAAAGCTATAAGCTTAATCACATATCAAAGAACACAGGCAATAAAGCCCATCTTACTAGAACATATAGTATTAGGCCAAACAAAATATAAGAAGACAAAATCTAGTGGTCACTGAAGCCTCTTCAAAAAATGTCTAAACCAGAATGTTTCCATCATGTATCAGAATAAAATGTATTGTATTAAAACTTCATTTTTTCTTTTTTTTTTTTTACAAGCTGTCTTTTAAATCAGTCTTCTATTTACAGTGCAGAACATCTGCCAACTGCAGTAGTTTAACTTTGGCACAACACTAAGTTCCAATCCTTTTGAGTATTCAAGTCCTGTGTGTGTCCAAAAATTTTCTTGGTTTCACGAAAGATTAGGCCCATTCACAGTTAACCAGTTATCTTGAACTTTTTCAAGAATTGCTTCCCCTTCACCACATTGGGCAGCTACAAAGGAAAGACACTGTAAGCTATTGCATCATTCAAAAGAAACTCTTCATTCTAAACAGTGACAGTATTGTTGCTTCCTTTAACATCACATACACCAGACGGGTCACACAGACAGCTACGTACTGGACACCTTCCAAAAACCTTGCTGGTCGTTAGTGAATCGTCTTTCTCATACTTCAAATACATAACAACACATTAACTTAATTTCACATGTCAAACAGGACATTTAAATATATTGCAATATACTATAGAAAATTGCAAAGCGCCATCACTTCTGTAAACGAGATCGACACCTGTTAACTCTCCTGTGCACATGAAGAGCAGTACCCAGTGCCACATTTTCCATACAATATAAAGCCTTCCCAGGTTACGCAACTCATTTTAGTGCATTTCTGTACAGACTGTAAGCAAACATGCAGATAGCCAACTACACAAAACTGGAAACACTTTTGTAAGCTGAAACTGGAGGCATTGGGGATATTTTGAAATCATAACGGAACTCTTGTGGCTGACCATTTTGTATCACAGATGAAGAACCTTCTGTCAGTGTAGCAGATTCTTTACGGAAAGTTTCATGACAGGTATCTAGTATTGAATAAGCATAAGGAAATACTTTCATCAACTGGGACACAAAGATTATGTGTTTCAACACATTCTAAGTTACGCACAGTCAGATGTTCATACAGTAACCTTATCTCTAGAGTATCTGATAAACTCCAAATCATTTTTATGCCACAGTACTATAACCAAGGGTCAGTTGCTTTACCCACCACTGTAGTGCTTCCTGCTCTAGAATAAAAGAAAAAAAGCAAACAAACAAAAAAAAACACAAACAAAAAAGGGCCTCACACCTCCCAACAAACATCGAGTCGGAAGCAGAGGTAAGTACCATTGCTAACCACAACACAAGGATCAGTGCTACAATCCAGCCAGCACACTTCCAGGCGTAGATCCACCTCGCCCAATTTCAGATGTCTGTAGTGTCAGCGTCTGCCTGCAAGCCACATGTAAGAGTTCAGGGTGCAGTTCGTCTGACCAACTCCAGACATGTCAGATGAGCTGGTTTGCTCATTAGGTTTATAGACTAGCTACGGCGTCCTGCTCAAACGCAGACATCAATATGCAATCAGATGAATCCCAGCTTAACTCATAAAAAGCGCGACTCAGTTAGGACTCCACATTCTACAACGTTGTGTAAGTCTGTTTTGCAACGACTACCCTCTGAAAAAGTGCAGATGCTCTTCATTGCAGAAGGAGAAAACCCCCCAAAAGCTCAGACCATTAAACTTGAGAATACTGGCTGTAACCACTATTGCAGAAGGAGAAAAACCCCCAAAAGCTCAGACCATTAAACTTGAGAATACTGGCTATAACCCACCTGTGTTTCAAAGTCTCCCTTCTTAAAAGTGAAAATGACACAGAAATTTGAGCTATTGAGTGTGTATAAGTAGCTGTTAAGGGAGTTTTTCCACTTTCTGTTACAACTTTCATTTTAAAATCTTTTCCTACAGAACTGCAATACATCACCAAACCTCAAGTAACTTGACCTGGTTAAGTTTGTGTCCCGCTACTTGGTAAATCTACTTATCCTAGGATATTACAAGCTTGGTGGAGAATACAGGAGTAACGCAGCACTGTTCAGTGCAGGTAACTGAGCCCACTGCTAGCCCTTCCCATCCCTAATTTACACAATCATCCCAGGCATTATGAATAACTCTCAACAGTTTTACTGCTCTCTGATCAGCGATACTATCTCTTCGTTGCTACTGAAGGTAGGCAAAATCATTTTCCAAGAAAAAAAAATAAATTAAATAAAAAAAGTATCTATACTTCATTGCACTCTATTTTTGTGCATTCAGTTTAGGGCAGGGATATTTAATATTATAGAAACTTAAAGATTACCTTCTCTCCTTGGGAGATATGAATACAGACAGATATGGGACTTAGGTGGAGGATGCAAATCAATACTGTCATATTTACAGAAGCAAATACTGACATCCAGCCTGAAGACACAGTACTCCGTTAAGTGCAAAAGAAAATGCTCCTCACCTTAAGCTGCAGCTTGGTAACTCAGCAGCCAGAGATCAGCCATCAATTACTGCTGTGCTCTCATGTCAGAGGAAGATGGAGGAGGGAAAGAATGTCTGCAACTCTGGGCTTTCTGGCCTGCAGGGACTGCGTAAGGCCATGAATCACTTTGCATGGGCTCCAGAAATGTTTTCTCTGTTCTGCAGAGGAGAAGGGAGTGCATTTGTCTGCCTCAAGGTTCCTTGGCAAGCAGGAAGAAAATAAGCTTTTGCCCAAAGTCAGCAAATCATGCATTAGAAAAATTACTTGATGTCATGTGTGGGCATTGCAAGAGCTTCCTTCCTAATAATCTAAGTTACATATAATGTAATGAAAAAGCAGTTTTTAAAATGATGCTGAACAAGGTTAAAAACGGAATGGCCTCATTTACATAGTGTATATTATAGATCATCCACTAAACTCTAATCATACTAGATAATTTTCCTTTCAAAACAACACAACAATTTCTATGTGCTAAAAATGAGTGATTGCAATACTGTACTTGTTCTGTCAGAACAGCAAGAGTAAAACTTGTTTTGCTTATCAGCTTCTAAGTAAGTGAATTCTGAACAGCAAGCAAAAGCCAAGAGCCTTTAAGCCTCTGCATTTTCTCCTCTTCCTACTTCTTACAAGCCAGCAGTCTGCTAGTTCATTCAACCTTCACGGAAGACTAGGTCTGACTTTGCTTTTACAACAAATACTAACCTTGGGGTCAGTAAGAGGCTGATACTGGGAAGACAGCACTGTTTAAGATGGAACCGTGCTCTTTCATCGTACTCAGAAGCAAGAGCAAAATACACCATGAAGCAGCACATGCTGGATGCTTCACCTGGATGTGACACTGCTTGCTTGCTTTTAGCCCTTCTCCCTCTCCCTTCTGGCACAGAATTATCTTTATTCTCTCTTTAGCTGAATTCCAGGGACAGCAGTACTAGCATCATCAGATCAGGTGCTCCTGGCAGAAACATCAGATGAAGAGGAAAGTGCTAAAGAAACTGGTGCTCACAGCTGAGCTCTGAAATAGTGCTCCCAACAAAGACTGAGAACAAACCAGGTACCTAGAGGTAAGATCTCAGCAAGATCAAGGAGTTTCTTCATTTCACTGTCAATGGCAATCACTGAAGCCTCATAACTAGCTCAAACCTAAGAGGTGAAGCTCCACAGAAATACAGAAAACATACCGCAGGCTCACCTATGCACAGTTCTTCACCAAACAGGGAAATCAACAAACCCCCACATGAACAGTCACCCCAGCATAGATTCCAGGCAAGCAAGTACTTTCCTGCCCCTTCCCTCCTCACTGTCAACATAGCTGAGTCCAAGTGGCTTCCAGAACACCCCACAGGTGTGTGGAAAACTACAAGAGGGAGCCAGGCTGCTGGGGAACACTGCTGATGAGCACAGTGATGCTCAGATTCATTAAGACACCTCCCGATATGCTGAAATTCAAGAATTTTCCTGTATGTAACTGGTAAAATGAGAAGGTGCCACACATATCCTCTTCACCCACCAGGTGATTTGTTTCCCTCAGGTGACTACAAAGTGTGTCTTGGGCGCTGAGGTAAGCAGGGACCTAAGGTTGGCTGAGATGAATCAGGGATAAACCACTGTTACTACAAGCTTTGAGTCCCCACCAGCCACAACCACAATTCACTGATTAAACAGACCAGCAAGCTCCTTTCCATGCTTCTCCTACTAGTTGAGATGCAGGCAGCCTCCAGAAAGAGTTTCTCTCTCTCTCTGTATGCAGTACAAATATACTCATGCTCTAAACATGAAATAAACTGTTAATTAATGGATGCTGTTTGTTCAAACAGAAATAACAGACAGATTATGAGCAATAATGAATGCATACAACTGCTCTCTTCAGGCTGAACCCACCCAGATTTTTCTGATCCTTGGCACAACTGAAAGGCTTACAATGTGTACGGCAGCCCAAAGGAATTGTGGGTAATCTGCATCTCTCATTAGCCAACCCACAGCACATGGTTTAATTTATATTTTATATTCTGCAAAGAGACAGTGTTCTTACATGGGCTTTAAATACTATTATAAACATGGGAATACATGGAACGGTAATATTTCCAGCAACTGAAAAAATGGCCCAGTATACATCAGCCACCATCTCCGACCATTCTACTGAAAGAAGACGTCCAATCCAACTATATTCAGCCTGATAAACAATGTATTTCCTCTTCTTGTGTTTTTCAGACCAGATGTACTAAGGCCTACCATTGTAGCTGAGCGTTTTGTAACAGAACACTGCCAAAATGGCAAATTTCCCAGTTTAATCATATAATTAACTTCCATCTTCATTTTTTCTCATCTTTTAAAGAAGGTCAGATTTAATGCTAACCTAAATGCTAACCTACTAAGAAAAAATGCAGATGTTTGTTTGGTTAGGTTGCTGGTTGTTTGTTGTTTTGTTTTGTTTTAAAAAACAATATTAATTCTGGGTCAACCTTAAGGGTTAAGGCAACTCCAGATTTTGCTTGCTAGAGGCACATTCCCAGGGATTTTTAAGGATGTGCTTTAATATATTTTGAAACTTAAAAATAGCATCTCTTTCCCTACTAGCCTTGTCCTTTCCCACTCAATAAGCACTGATTTTTAACCCTGCATTCCCAGCAGAACTTGACACTAAAACAAGTCTTACCTGCTGGCATCTATGATGGCCTCATCCATACCACTACCAGCCAAACAAGACTAACTCCCAACCACACGTAGCAGTCAATGCTGATAATGCCAGATGCTGATTTCCCTTACATCACCTCACACTAAAGAGTCATAAGTACTCCAGCAAAATATGCTGACAACACCGTTTTGCTACTCCTCACCCCCACCCCACCAAGGTAAAGCGAAAGAAATTTATGGCTAGTCCTTTCTGGCACTGCTGGCTACTTCGTGCCTCACAGATTTGTGTCTAAGAAGCCAGAAAATAGTTTCATCATCAAATTCGTATCACACCAAAAGCTATTACCTTTTTCTTTCCAGTAATGTCAAACAGTCAGAAGAGCTCACCCTAGTAAATGTCTTCCACACAGAGCACCTTCCTGCAACACAGGCAGCCTGTTCAGTCTGGGAGCAGAAGGGCAGCGACAAGTGTCCAGAGAGGAAGGAGAGCTGACAATACTTTTTTTTCAGACATTATTCGCTTTCTTGCTTTGACTTGGGATTCACCCACAATCAGGTACGAAAACCACATCTAACATGGACTGCTCTGAGTCTGAAAATCAGGACTAAAAGGACTTTCTTAGCCTTTTGACAGCTATCATAGTGAGGAAGAAAGAGTAACTGCGGATTAGGTTCTTGGAAAAGTGGAAACATTCGGACACATATTCTCTGCACTGATCTGTCTCTCATTGGTGCACATGTACAGAAAGAGATTGCTCGCATTCTTACCACTAGTGCCTGTGGAAAAGCTGGCAATGCTGGGGACAGCAGTACCAATTCATCATCTTTTGACACCTAAATGTAAAGTAACTTAGCTCCTAAAAATGCAGACCAACAGTATCAGGAACATAAACTACTCCTTCTTGGAGTAGCAGTTCTCTAGGATGCCAGACATCTCCCTAGAATCACTTCTGTGAATTTGGCCCACTGTTTTTAAGTTGGTACTCAAACTACGATTTCAATATCTTTAATGGCTCATTTCTTTCTGTTTTAAAGACATTTATTCGACATACAGATGCTTCATATCAGATTAAACTATTTCTGGAGTTCAGTTCAGGCACATCAAAGCACCTCTAAAAATAAGTGCATTCACCCAGCAGCCCTAAGAACAATCAGCATAGTGGCGAGCTCAATCCATCAGGATGAATTTAAGTTAAACCTGTGCACAAATCATTCAACTGAGCTGTCGCTGAACAACACTTAAACTCTAGCATGTTTATCAGTCCTAAGCATCTAAAGCCACATAACTTCACTTTGTTTGAGAATTAAACATTGCCACAACTTATTTGAAAACCCTTCTTACTACCACCCAAAGATGCTTTTCGTCTCTGTATCTGTATATTCTTACAAACCCCTAAGCAACTCCCAACAACTTTTAAGCAGTTTCCACCTTGTGTTTACCTTAAAATTCATTGTAAGATTTCAAGAAATTATTCTTTTAAGGTAGAAATATACATACTTCTCTTACCATTTCCAACAAAGGAAAGAAAGCACAAGCTAAAAAATGAATATTACTACCAACTGCATCAAGTCTGCCAGGCATTTAAATTAAATTGATGTAGGATACACTAACTAATGTAATGAAAAGCATCTTCTAACATTAGACTCATTCAATTAGCTCATAGCTATCAACAAGGAATATTTCAGCCCAAGTTCTGTAAACCCCAAACACTCTGAAGATATCAAAAAGGTGCCAATATCACCTCATTTTCTTAAACCAAGCAATCCTCGCTCCTAGGTTCACCAATTCCTTTGTTACACTTTTCCCCCCTTCTCTTTTGTTTTGAACTCTTTCTTTAAGAAATAAACCCGAGCCTTGAAACCTTTCAGGTGAAGTGATGTTTGCAAAAAGACATCTTAGGTATTTGTATTCTCCTCCTTCATGAGCAGGCAACTTTCTCCTACACCAACGAAAAAAGGTCTCAGTGTTTTTTTGGAATTAACATAAGGCAATTAAATATGGAGAAGCAGTCATGTGAAGGATGAACATGAGCCTTCCCATCAGTAATGCGGAAGAGGAGGAGCTGAACTGGATCCGATTTATAACCCTATGTTCCTAGGCTAGGCCTGAGGATGTCCATCTCTTGTAGCAAGGACAGTTGTTGCCTGCACGGGCAGCATCTTGCCCATGTTCTCTTAGGTGCAAAGGAGATGCGAAGCAGATGCTTGCTAAACTGAAGGCCATGAAAAATCAGCTGGCTCTTCACCATAACATCAAACCGAATTAATAGGCTTTTGGCCCTCAAACTGCACATCAATCTGATTTTGAAAGTTTACGCTTAACATGTCGAGGGGGTTCCCAAGTATCACTATCGTCTGTTTCTTCCTCATCTTCCTGGTCTTCCAACATTTCGTCTTCCTCCTCGTTCTCATCGAACAGCTCTATTCCAAGTTCTAATCTTCTCTGCCTTTCTGCAAACCACTCTCTGACTTGCTCATATCCCATGTGAGATTTGGCTACCAGTTCATCAAGGTCTTGCTCATTAAGGAATTTGTGCTTCATGTAGTAGTCCTTCAGGATTGCTGCTCCAGTTTTGAATTTTATAACAGACACTCCTCTGTCCCAGCAATTCAACCTCTTGCTTCCTCGAGGCCTCCCCCGAGGCCTCCCTCTCCCCCTCCCTTTCGGTCTTCCTCTCCCTCTCTTCCTTGCACAGCCCTGGCCATTCAGACTGTTTGGATTGGCACTCTGGTAATAATAATACCATTTCAATCCACCATTTTTCCAGGCATAACGAGTATCTCCAAACCAGCTCACAATTTCTGATCTTGGGAGCCCAGTTTCTTCTGCCAGCTTGTTGTATTCTTGTGGAGATGGCCACTGAGTACGGACAAAGGAACTTTTAAGCATGTGCAACTGCTCTGGTGATTTTTTGCCTATTTTGCTTGAAGTGGAACTCCCTGATTTTGCTCCAGTTGCTCCATCTCCCACAGATGTTTCTCCAGCCTCTTCTTTTGAGCTGCCAGCATTGCTCTCATTCAAGTCAGCTCCCTCTTCCTTTAAGATATTTGATTTCCTTCTTTCTGTAAACCAGGCATCAATCTCTCTCCTGGTCAGTTTGGTTTGTGCTCTTAACCTATTCATCTCTTCATCAGTAAGGACAGGGTTATTAAGAAAACTTGCTTGAAGGACTTGCAGCTGTTCAGCAGTCTTCTCTTTGAATTTCTGTGGGGTGAAATCAGGGAAAGCGTTCCACGATGACTTGCTCTGTGGAGTGACTCCCGTTGGGGACTCATTCATTTCATCGCTTGAATCAATAACAATGGTGGCACACGAATCGCTGTTGAGATGAATCCCATGATTATTCTTTGAGTTTCTTTGATTGTAGCGTGTATCACTGAACCACTTCTTGATCTCTCCTTTAGTAAGGCCCGTTATTTTCATAAGTCTAACAATTTCTGAATCTTGAGGAAACTGGTTTTTAAGGTAGCTGACTTTCAATTCTGCCAGTTGTTCCTTTGTTTTTTTTGCTCGGATGCCGAAGGAGTCAGGATTCATTAGAGTGGATTCATTTTTGATGGGCTGAGGGGCTGGAATGGCAGCTACTTGTTTGGTTTCTGCAACAGGCTGAGCAGTGTGAATCTGATTCTTCTGTAACTGTGTTTGGTTTGGGACTCCTGCTACAGTCAAAGCTATTGGGGCTGTAACTGGTAATGTATTTGCACCTGCAACTTGAGTGAGAACAAGTCCTGGCTGCCCAACTATTTGGCATGTCTGTAAAATTGAAGGTAAACCATTGCTAGCAGCAGAAATGTGTGCTGGAATAACAGTAATTGTCTGTGGCACAGTATGCACTGTGCCATTAAATTGTTTCCTCCTTGCTTCCTCCACTTCTTCTGGTGTCCAGCTCACACCGTGTTTCAGACGCTGGGCAGAAAACCATATTTTAATCTGTTCCTCTGTGTACTTCGCTTGAGTGGAAAGAACAGTTATTTCTGACATGGTTGGATATGGAAATTTGTTGTAGGTGTTAAGCAAAAGAGGATTGTTATCTAAAGCAGTATTATAGGCTGGAATGCTGTTGACAGGTATGAGGACTTTTGGAAGCAGGTTTGAGTTCTGTGGAGCTGTAACAGCTGTTATAACCTGTGCCACCCCGGGCTGCAGCACTGGTGCTGGAGTCACCATCGCACCAGCCATATCTGCTGCACTGCAAACAACCGAAGGGGTCGCTTTTGACTCAGAAACTGCCGGCAGTGGATTTTCTACTACTTCTTCAGAGTTTGGCTCATTTTCAGCTCCCTTTTCTTCACTTGGAATGCCATCAACTACATTGTGGAAAACAGCGATACGTTTAGTGTCAGGTTTGGTTTTCATCATTTTCATAATAGGAGTTTTGCTAATTGAGATCCCTGATGATGGGACCTCAGAAGAGTCGGTCTGTTCAGCATTTTCTTCTCTAACAAAACTCCCATCAAAAGTAAGATCGTTTACTGTTTGTTCAAAGATTGTCTGATTATTACGTTTCACCATGGTCAATTTAAAATTCTCCTCTCCAGGGTGGTACTTCAAATTATGTTCCGAGAGGGCATCGTATCTTTTGGTAAGGAAATTGCATTCTACACAAACGTAGGATGAATTTAATACTACATTGGGATGTTCTGAATCGACATGAAAAGTAAACATGTTGAGATCTGGAGTCTGAAAAGTACAGTATTTACACTCATAACCACCTTCTACCTTATTTGTATTTTTCTGATTGTCTGAATCCACACACTCATGAACATCCTCATCACTCGTTACACTCTCTGCTGTAGGGTTATCTGTTGATGCAAGTACAGGTAGCACTTCCTCCAAGTCTGATACCGTTTCTAGATCTGGATCCTGCTCGTTGGCTAAGACCATGCACGGTGTTGTTGATTTTCGTTTACTTGCCATGCCTGTTATGTGAAAATGACACTGACTGGTCAGATAAGAGTCTTCGCTTCAAGCTCTTCTTGATTAATAATAATGGCTTTTGGTATTCAAGTCAGTTCTTGTAAAGTCTCAACATTTATCCTATTAGCAGCTTTTCTTTTGTAGTGCAATCAGATTAAAGACACATAGTTGAGGATGAGATGTTGAGACACACCATTTTAAAGTCCACATCCACCACCTGAGCAAAGAAAAGAGACAGTGGAATTAGTGCAATTTAAAAAGCAACTTCTATTCTGCTACACATTATGACTTAGGTAATTCAGTTCTTTGGGGTTCAGTCTGCTAGTATTCATCTCCCGAAACCAGCAGATCCAATCCAAGAAGGGATATTTAAAGCTAAATTAAAAAAGGCAAAATCTAATTCACTTATTGCAGGCTGAAATTTGTTTTAGTTCATGTTAGGACAGTGAAAGACATAAAACACACAATGGTATAGAACAGGTAACTTGCAGACTGTTTCTCCAGAAGCCTTTTTCTTGGTATAATACTGAGGTCAGTTGTCCTAGATAATTTTTGCAGTCTTCCCTTCAGAGCATTTTGCCTTAGGCTATGACAAATTCCCTCCACTGCCTGTGAGCTCAAGTCCTTCTTACCACAAACTCGACCCTAGTATGACACCTCCACTACTGACTCTGTCACTTCTTTCATGTCAGAGGATGTGAAAGGTCAAAAAAGTGGCAGGTTTACAGTATTTTTCTATTGCACTATATACTTGAGCATGAGCATGTGCAGGGTTATTTCTACCAAGTCTGGGAACAGGCAAAACAATGCCTTTTTAAGACACTTTGACAGACAGAACATGATTATCCTTTCTTCCTAGCTCCCCAAATGTCACTCTCCAATTAAAGACCAACACCAAACCAATAAAAGTTGATTGTTACCACATGGCAATTAACTAAAATCTGTTTCCATGCCTCTATGCATTAACAGGGACATGACTGATTGCGTGAACTGTACCAGAGAGAAAAAGCATTGAAGATTGATATAGCAAGCAGAAGCCAAACAAAATTATGTGTTCTCTGTTTAGAATTCCTTCTCCACTTCTAAGAAAAACTGAAGCACCACCAAATAAAGTTGAGGCCTACAGAAATTCAGAGAATAAACAGAATCTTAAATAGCATAGACTGGAGTGAATTTTACCCCACAGGGACCATGAATGTGTTGGAAATGATGCACAAACTTCCGCAGAAGGTTATA
This sequence comes from Dromococcyx pavoninus, assembly GCA_033558185.1. Lineage (NCBI taxonomy): Eukaryota > Metazoa > Chordata > Aves > Cuculiformes > Neomorphidae > Dromococcyx > Dromococcyx pavoninus. The sequence continues at coordinate 77,491 of JAUMJL010000392.1, forward strand.
AACCGTAATAGTTTTCTTCCTGAAATAAAAGCAAGCACTGATTTCTCATACCAAAATCCTGTAGGTAAAAGAATTTTTAAACAGTGAAACACCACCTCCTTCCAGAAGTGCAGACAAGCTCAGTTTCAAGAGGAATACTCAGTAGATGTTTCAGAAGGTTTAGAAAAGGAACAGCATGTAACACATTAAAAACAGAAGGCCAGCTTTGTTCATGACAAAGTCTGAAAGGAAAAAGACTTTTTGCACAAAGAAGAAAGGCAGTTACAAGAAATGAGAAGGGGAAAAGAAATATTTTTTACAGTACAATAAGACTATTCTTTCCTTTTGATTATGGGAGGGCAGAGGCTGTGGATAGGAAGATAAATAATTCTTAGCTTCCTATTTTTTCTTCAGGCAAAAGACAAAGGTGTCCAACCATAGTTGCTCCATAAGCTCTTTTTTGAAAGTGTGCTTTGCCTCACTTTTTCATAAAAATCCTCCCCAAATATTTATAACAGTCACCCTCCGCACTCTTCGTGCTTACATTCAAAGCGCACGGTTGACATGATAGGCTTTTTCTGCCAAGGATCTGGTTACATGGCATTAAGGACACTGACAATGCTCAATAAATTTTGGGTAATCATCAATCCAGAAACTGTCATCTACTGGAGTTGAAAGATACTCTTCTTCTAAATGTTAATGCTAGTAGTCTCTAAAACTGCACAGAAGTGTAAAAGATATTTATTGTAATGTATATACAAGGTATGTATTGCAGGCTACCTCACGTATCTTTGCCTTGAGGGAACCATGAAGGAAAGCCAAATGGATCGATTTGTCTCAGTGTCCTCAGAGATGAGAGGTAGAACATTCTTATCCGTACTGCTGCTGTGCAGGGCTAGCAGGCTCTTCACAAAAGAAAGACAACTGCCAAGACTCAACGTTGAGCAATGCTCTTGGGGAAGAGCTGGGTGGTATTACCTAATTTTTCTGCAATCTTGAGTAAAATATTAGAAATGCCAGAATGCCCATTTTCAAAAGCTATTTAACTGCTAGTTCTGCTGACTGAAGCTGCGGTTTGAGAAGTGGCTGCAGATTCTGCAGTGCCTCATCCACAACATGTAGGATCTAGACACAGGGCAGCCTGAGCAAGCGTAAAGGTTTGCTAAAGATCCCATTCCGGGATAGCACACAGCACAAGTGAATGCAACATTTGACAGTATCACAGTATCACAGTATGACAAGGTTGGAAAGGACCTCTGAGATCATCAAGTCCAACCTATAACCCAACACTAACACCAACCATCATCTAAACCATGGCACTCAGTGCCACATCCAATCTCCCCTTAAACACCTCCAGGGTCGGCGACTCCACCACCTCCCTGGGCAACGCATTCCAATGGCCAATCACCCTTTCAGTAAAGAACTTCTTCCTCACATCAAGCCTAAACTTTCCCTGACGTAGCTTGAGTCCATGCCCTCTAGTTCTGTCACTGGTCACCTGAGAGAAGAGACCAACCCCTGACCGACTACAACCTCCTTTCAGGTAGCTGTAGAGAGCAATGAGGTCTCCCCTGAGCCTCCTCTTCTTTAGACTAAACAGCCCCAACTCCCTCAGTCGCTCCTCATAGGGCTTATGCTCCAGCCCCTTTACCATCTTCGTTGCCCTCCTCTGAACACATTCCAGTATCCTGACATCTTTCCCAAACTGGGGGGCCCAGAACTGTACACAGTATTCCAGATGAGGTCTGACTAGTGCCGAGTACAGGGGGACGATAACTTCTCTGGTTCTGCTCACCACACTATTCCTGATGCAGGCCAGAATGCCATTGGCCTTCTTGGCCACCTGGGCACACTGCTGGCTCATGTTGAGCTTCCTGTCAACCAGCACTCCCAGGTCCCTTTCTGCCTCACTACTCTCCAGCCACTCTGTCCCCAGTCTGTAGCTCTGCATGGGATTGTTGTGTCCAAAATGAAGTACCCGACATTTGGACTTATTAAACATCATCCCATTGGAATCGGCCCATCTCTCCAATCTGTCCAGGTCCCTCTGCAGGGCCATCCTACCCTCTAACAGATCAACCCTTCTTCCCAGTTTGGTATCATCAGCAAACTTGCTGATGATGGACTCAATCCCCTCATCCAGATCATCAATAAAGATATTAAACAGGACCGGACCCAACACCGATCCCTGGGGGACCTGACATGCAGTGCTGAAGCATGCTCAAGATAAGGCTGGAGACAATAAATAGCACAGGAAACCTGTCCAACGAATCCATTGGTGTTTTTCTCCAGCTCCCTCATCCAGATGCTTGCAACCTTTTCCAGTCTTCTTTCTTTTACAGACTTTACAGAAACTTCTGTTCCACTCTCCTTGGCACTAATGGGATCATTCCACCTATAGCACCCTGCTTGCGTTCTCTCCATTTGCCAGGGGATTATGAAAACGCACACTCAAGTGGTTTACCAAACAGATTATGGATCACACTTGTACTTCAGTTACTCTGAAACACCTGTCCTGTGCTGCTTACAGGAATGCCACGTGGGAAATCGTGTATCCTGAGTTCAGTAAGGTTTGCAATGCCCCATTCATTCCAGTATGCCCCAGCAAAAAATGACATCAGACTTGCTTGACATAGTCTAGGTGTGACAAATCCATCTTTTTAAGAATCTTGCTACAATTCTCTAGGTTCTTACAGACTAATTTTTAGTACATTCTGGCAGGCAATTGCTCACGACACTGCTCTTCAGAAAGAAACCAGAAACAGTAAATAATCCCAATTCATTAATAACCATATTAAGACAGATTTATTCTCCAGAGTAGAATTCAACATTTTTAGTTGTCTCTATAGCAGATCTGGATAAAGATTTATATAAATATTTTCTTTATGCAGACAGAAAACAAAGGGTTGACAGCAGAAGAGACACATATAAGAACCTGTTTCTAGCACAGTTTTTTTACCCACCTCTTCCTTCCCTCCTCCAAACAGGAGTAGCTGATGCAGCAAGAAAACAAAGGAATTTACCGAAAGCATTCACTGTGTTCAGGTTAGACGGATTATGAAAAGGCATTTCTCCCTGCTTACATCCAGTGTGCAGGAAAAGCGTGCGAGCAAAAAATCCAAACCCAAATAACATGATTTGAAGAACATACACGAACAGGGTGGCTCAGGAGGAGATGAAGCAATAGAAACTGCTTCTAACTTTTAAAACCACCTAGATTACAAACTGTCTACCAGGTCTCTCAACACTAGAAATGTTTTGTCTTCTTATGGTTTCTGATTAATCCATGACAATATGCAATTGTTGACCCTTTGTTCAGCCTCAGAGTAGACCATCCATGTCAAAATCCATTCTGCACAGAGCTCAGTATAGGCTAATCTCCTCCGATCTGTGCTGCCTCTCAGCGAGAAGGGTGAAGAACTTTGTCATATAGTGTCATTTTCTTCAGTTGTTCATTACCTGCAAAGTTCAGAGGTCATTGTTGCTTATGACTCCAGAACAAAGCCAAATTTCTACCTAAATCCTGCAACACATTTGAGTCCCATTTTAAAATGAGTTCTAGTTATAATTCAAAACTTGTCAAACTGATTTCAGAAGGATTTCAATGTGCTACAAAGATAGGGGCATGCTCAGGGTCCTTGCTGCATTACATTCTGCAATGAGGTAGACATGTACCAGAAAAGTCACATACCAGAAGCTGCTGTACTGCTGCCCACACACAGCTCCCAGGCGCTGGAGCATTGAGAAGCCGACACGAAGCCCAGCGGAGGTTGAAAGGAGCTACAGGATATGCAACTAGCCCTACTCGGTTACCTTCTAGCCCCAATAGTTTTAAAGAGCAGGTTCCATCAAAGTCAACTTCAGAATTTCAGGTCAGAATTGACCACCAAATGACCTAGACTCTCTTTCTCAATTACAGAAAATCCCCCAGGTATCTCTACAGCGAGCACAGTAACTTGTGCCACTGTTTTTGATACACAAAGTCACAACTAGTTTTTTATGTCTGATCATATAGAAGCTACTGATCAAACATGACAAATACCTAACAATCACAGGTGCACTGATAAAGAAGTATCTTTAACATACATGGTGTGTGTCTCTGCTTCTCAGTCACACAAACAGGTATTTGCTATGTCATCTGGTCACCCTGGCAGTTAAATCTCACATAGGCACGTTGTTCGTTTTTTTTTTTGACCTCTAAAGTGTTCAACTGAAATTGTGAGCACTCAGTACTTATAACACCAGACACCTCTGCATGATTATTCTTGAAAGTGAGTATCAGACTCATGTAAATTGTTACCATATCAAATAAAACGGCAGCAGAGTTAGGGATACTTTTTGTTCATAATCGCCACTCTGTTTTGTTTTGTTGCTGTGCTGTTACATAGAAAAAGGAAAGGAAGAAGAAATAAATTATTGACCTGAAAAAATTTTAGATGTTTTAGGTGGAATAAACATTGAATTCAACCCCCAAAATGTTTCATACTGGCTTTTAAAAAAAAATAGCACAGTAAAAAATGATTAATTTTAAAAATTGTTTATCAGAAGTTTCCCCCTAAAACATCAAAGCAAAAACGTTTTATTCTCTTGGGATTTCCTTCTTTAAAAATGAAACAATTTGGCACAGACATGACTTCAGAAAATGTTCAACTTGAATCAGCTTTTTTTTTCCCCCCTGACAAAAAAAATTCTGAAGACTTCCTTTTCACAGGCCCTAGCCTAGTGCTCAAAGTACAAGACCTTCCTTCCACTTCAAGGAGTCCACGTCCCCAGACACCCTTCAGCTCCCTCAAACGCCAAAGCAGCAGTCCTACAGATGGTCTCCCTTGCCAGACAGCCCGACTCATTCTCTCATCATCCCTAGCACTATAAAGGAACCCCCGCGCTTTTAAAGGTGACACAGCTCAGCACAGATTGTCTCCCTCTCTTCTCCCCCTCCTCCACTGACTGCAACTAACTGCAAGTGCCCTCGTCACACTGGAAATCAGATTTCAAATCAACTGCTATCTGCTTTCAGTAATATTTGCCTGACATCGTAGCAAAATGATCTGTTCTCAACAATTACCAGTATTGGGAGTGCTCTATCCTTAAACAAGCAAGACTAGGTCTCAGGGCTTACCAGCTCCCAGGTCTTTTTTACCTCTTGCTAGGTCAGTGGCATTTCCAGGAGCACAAGAAGCAGTAGCAGTTTAAAGACTACGCTGATGCATGCCAATACAATAACCAAGACAGATGGAGGCGGAGAATCCATTTAATATAGGTGGTTTAAAGTGGCAGGCATAAAAGGATGATCAAGAGTAGGTAACAAAATATCCTGCAAATTCTACCTTGTGTACAAAGAGGCAGCGATACATTATGACTCATAATTTTGCCAATTTTTATTTTTTTTTAAGACAGAGGAATGCATTTCTCAGACCTCAGGGCATAATCCTTGCCAGATTTCAAGTTCCTACATCAGATCCCTGGAGCACAGAGCTGTTCAGAAAAAGGAAGATAATACAGCTTTTACACTGAGACTGCCCACCTCTCCTTGCTTCCCTCCTCACTCTGCTAATTTTGCTCTTCAACCAGCGAAATGTTCCCCCCAAGTCCCCATGCAAACAGAGAACAACAGCCTCCAAACAGAAACAATGTGTGAGAAATTGACATTTCAATGATCATAAGAAACGTAAAGCAAGGACTTACAACTGACTCACACTGCATAACGCAAATAATCACTGCTACATTCTCTACACATACATGCAGACTTGCATACACCGGGATACACATCCATGATCTCAGTATCTTGTAAAGGATCCCCAAATACTCAAAATAAATTCATAAACTCAGTGTTTGTATGAGTCAACGTTTATGAATGGGGAAAAACAAGGACTTAGGAGTGTCACTTGAAAAGCAAAAAAAAATTACAGTTCTACTGCATAGACCTAGGCCAGCGCAACGTCAAGGTGAAGACTTCAAGGCACGTTATCAAAGCTGTAACTACTTTTCAAAGCCTCCTCTACCACTTAGGCCACCACGTGCTTCCTCAGAGCCTCTTCTGCATGCTCTGGACCCACTCACTTCCCACTTCATGCTCTCCTTCAAGCCTCCTCCAGCCTCTTAATTCTGATATCACTTTTCTAGAAGGCCAAGGAACACAGAGTGCATCAAAACTCCTTTATTTTCTTTGCCACATGATTTGTCTCTCCACTTAAGAAGTAAAAAATGTGACTTCAGAGCTGGTATTTTAAGAAAGCTTTTAAATGTGGCTCCAGAACGCTTATGTGTGTCATGTAACAGCTTTACAATTTTAAGATAAATTATATAAATAAAGGATATACACAACCAAGAATTCACCTAGTCCCTACTGACAAAATCCTCCATACTGCAGAGATGCAGACAAATTCTGCGTTGATGCTTGCAAGCACAGCTGATTACAGAAGTTATTCAGGGTGTTATCCTCTGACCTGAGCCAACAACTTTCACAACACAAATAGAGCACTGAAGTTTCCCTCTACGTATTCAGGGTAGTTGGGCATTGCCATTAAGTGCAGGTATTCCCAGCACAGAATGAAATTACTGCCAGGAGAAGGATGAAACTGTCAAAGCTGTCTCAGGTTTACTTGCCTCCCACTGTAACACCCTCTTGGTCTGCTACAGATCAAAATCACTTTCGGGCATGGTGATGTACACTAATACCCCAACGCTGGTGAGGGATCGCAGCCAACTGTCTGGAGAGCTTGTGGAGATCTGCTGGGAACTTTTTGGGAATTTCCATCCTTGGAAGCTTTCAAAACTTGTCTACTTTCGCAGTTAGTTTTGCTTTCAGCAGGAGGCTGGACTAGATGATCACCAGGAAGTCCCTTCTATTCTAATTTTTCTCCCCCAGATTTTGGGATGTTTCAGCTTATAACTAAAAGGAAGGAGGGCAGCCCAAGCTGGTCTCAACTACCTAGTAAAATACCACTGTGTACCAAGATAACCTTTGTGAAAAGCAAAGCATTTTTATTTGCAACAGTGGCCTGACTCCACCCCCCTGCCAAGCCATGTGCTGTACTACTGAGATGCTCCTGCTGATTTCTGTGGGAGATAATGTTGTATTCTGTAGGTGTCAAAGACTGATCCTCTCTCTCCCCCCTCCATCATGCATTCACAGAGTGGATAAACATTGTTCACTGCCAATCAGACCAGTGACAAAACCAGGTAACAGACAGGGTACTACAGAGCCTTCTAAGTATAACAAGCAGAAATAAAAGCTGAATCTCGTAAGGTCACCTGTGTGAGTCGGACTGATGACTGTGTACTCCAATTATTGTGGAATAATGAAGGGTCCTAAAGAGTCAGCAGCCCAGAACAAGTCTCTCAGCCCACGGCACAGGGATCTGGGGGTTGCAGTTACCATGTTTAACATATTTTACTTTATAAGTGCTGCCGGACTAGTAACCCAACAACGGCCTGATGCAGTCCCACGCTGCTCTCGACTCACCTAGAAAAACCTCTGAAGAAGCAGCAAAGTAACCCAGCAAGAACCATCAAGTCTTTCACCAGACTGGCTCCCCGCGCCACTGTTATCCAGGCCAATGCTGTGAACCTCACCTCCATGACTGACTTTCCACCAGACGTGACCCTTCTCCTACCTGCTCAGAACCCTGCTTAAGAGGACACTGCTCAGTTTGGGAGCCACTGGCCAAGGCAAGCCGGAGGAGGCTGCACATTTTGCCTTAAAAATCACAGAATCATCTGGCTGGAAAAGAACATCAAGTCCAACTGTACCCGACCCTGTACTAAACCATGTCCCTAAGAAACTCACCTACTCGCCTTTTAAACACCTCCAGGGATGGCGACTCAACCACTTCCCTGGGCAGCTGTTCCAATGCCTGACTACCCTTTCAGTGAAGAAATTTTTCCTGATTTCTAATCTGAATCTCCCCTGGCGCAACTTATGGCCATTTCCTCTCGTCCTATCACTTGTCACTTGCGAGAAGAGACCAGCACCCACCTCGTCACAACTTCCTTTCAGGCAGTTGTAGACAGTGATGAGGTCTCCCCTCAGCCTCCTCTTCTCCAAGCAAAACAACCCCAGTTCCCTCAGCTGCTCCTCACAGGACTTGTTCTCCAGCCCCTTCACCAGCCTCAATGCCCTTCTCTGGACACGCTCCAGACCCTCGATGTCCTTCTTGTACTGAGGGGCCCAGAACTGAACACAGTACTCGAGGTGTGACCTCACCAGTGCTGAGTACGGGGGCACAATCACTTCCCTGGTCCTGCTGGTTACGCTGTTTTTGATACAGGCCAAGATGTCATTGGCCTTTTGGCCACCTGGGCACATTGCTGGCTCATATTCAGCTGGTTGTCAATCAGCACATCCAGGTCCTTCTCTGCCAGACAGCTCTCCAGCCAGTCTTTCCCCAAGTCTGTAACATTGCATGGGGTAGTTGTGTCCCAAGTGCAGGACATGGTCTTGTTGAACCTCATCCCATCAATCCAGCCTGCCCAAATTCCTCTGTGGAGTCTCCCTTTCTTCAAGCAGATTGACACTTCCACCCAGTTTAGTGTCATCCGCAAGCTTACTAAGGGTGCCTTGTTCTGCTGGAGCTGCCTGTCATGGGACTAACCCTTCTAGGAGAAACATAAACCTCCAACGTTTAGTCCTGACAGGCAAGCAAGCAAGGAGTACCTAAAACTGACTCCCCAGCTTCACTTTTCATCTCTCATGCACTAGCATAATGGTGGAAAATTAGCACGAGGATGTAAGTGGACAGTATGTAGTTAAGTAAAAGATCGTGCTTAAAATAAATAGCTGTGAGGCTGCTTTTTTTTTTTCCATTGGATTTAAGTCCCATCAAAAATCAGAGTAGGTCTCTTATAAAATAAATAGGTAGTTTAAAGATGCATAAATATCCTAGGGTCAAAATCATACTTCCACTGATTCAAATGAGAAAGCGTAGTAGACTTTCATTTAAAAATGCTGGATGTGTTGATAAAACACACTTAAGCATACGAAAACCCTAAAGAAAGGTCACACACAGGACAGCATCAGAGTTCGGGGAAGGAGACGAATCAGTAAGTATTACATTTAAACGTCCTATTATTTAGAGTAGGAAAATGAAATTTGGTTTCAGTTAGAACCACTTTGTTAATTTACATTGATGTTTCAAGAAAACACTGAACACATTCCCTTCTATCAGCAACACCTATCTAACTTACCAACATTAAACCAGTCATCCTCATTAAAAGCATGGAGGACTGCCTGAAGTACTATTCTAACTGTAAACAGAATTTTTTTTTTTAATGAGCTAAAAGCACTGAGAAAATAAAAACAGTATTAAAAGGGACAGTTTCAGTTCATATAATTATTATTTTTTAGAATTTGTCTCAGTTAACCAAGTTGAAAATTCTTGGTACAAACATGGAGTTAGTGGCAGTCAGTGACCAACCTTAGAGATCGACAAACATTTTGCAGAATCTGCATTGGGAGAATATATGAATTATTTTCTGAATGACAGAAGTATCCTGTCTTCTACATAATTTATCCAATTTAGAACTGAGTATGAGCTCTGCCAGGGCTAACATCTTAACAGACATGGATATGTCATTACAGAAACAACATATTTAATCTAGTAAGTATAAAAAGGTATCATATTTTGTCACATAACTCTGTAGTTTTAAAAAAATACAGTCAAGGTTGAACAAATATATTCTTAGATATTCTACATATTTACAGTAGTTTAATTAATAATACAGACACGATGTGCTGTTTAGGGCAATTTTTAATTTTGATTTCGAACCAAATGCTGTTTGATATAAATTGGGAATAACAGGAACTGATCATTATCTGAAAAAATACATGCGTAATTCACTATTTTCTAAAAAAAATTACAAAAAGTAAAAATAATACTCTAAGTGAGTGTATGCTGCGATAACGGACTAATAAAATAAACACACACTGACACAATTTATCCCTTTTCAAAACAAAACTCTGAACTACCATGATCTCAAACAATGAGAATCACGTATGAAAGTTATCAAGGGCACAAGTGCAAATCAAGATTAGAAGAAAATATTTAAATCAAGGTTCCCTATGTGCAGATTTAAACCGTGATTAAATCCCCATTTTAAACCATTTTGACTTCTACAACTTATTCCAGTTCCCATGTATTAGAACCGTTCTTTTAATTACAGCATTAGTTAAATGATATCTGGGGAGAGAGAGTGGAATACAAAGACTGGTAAGGAGAGGCAAGACAAACTACGACTACTGTCATTACTATTATTAATCAAATTACAAGAGCCCAGAATACAACTAGGGTACGGCACTCAAAAAAAATGTTTATGAGACTGTCCAAGTTTAGCATAAGAGAATAGGCAGCCCTGGAAATCCCATGCAAATAAGATGCATCTGTTGTTGCAAAATGTTACTGGTTCACTAGCCTGGGGCAAGCTTTTTTTTTTTTTTGCCTTTTCTTCCCCTTTTCTGACAGCCAAGTACAATATTAGCTTGCTCTTTTTTTTTTTTTGCCATCATCAAGCTGAGGTCGGTTGAGAATATTTTGTGTCTAGACTAGTAAATGTTTGTACAGATTTTGCAAGACTGGTTTATGAGAATAGAATCCACTTTTTGTTCTTCTGCTGGAAAAAGCAGCATTAAAAGCAAATGAGCACCATCATGCATTTGTTTTAAATTGCATATTACAGCACTGCTATTTTGTGTGCAATCAATAGATAATTTGGAAGAAAAATGCTTTTAAAATTCAAAGCTATCCCTGAGCAGCTAAGGTTCTCTTGGAAACTGAAGGAGTCATCTGAAATTATTGTTCTTTTGTTTGCATCCCCCAGTGGGAAAGGCAGCACATAACTAGAAACCACTGTGCTTTGAGGCAGCATGAATCATTAAGAATAAAGATCAAATCCCCTTCATTTAAACATCAGATATTAAAACTGAATCTAGGACAACGGTAAACTAAGCAGACTCTTTCCTTCCCAAGTAATTATTGGGTTAAATAAAATCTCAAAGGGACCATATAAATCTTGTAACTTCCTCTACCAAAATGAAATTATATTTTGAAATTAATTATATTTTGAAAAACACGACCTGTCTAGACTCCAATTACAAGCATCAATTTAATCAGTGGAAATTACTGGGATATGCATGGGCCAAAACCTACATTTTCTTTTAATATTTGTTTTCGAGGGCGGGGTATCTGAAGATGAAATGGCTGACGGAGATTTTCACTTCATGGCTTTGGGTGGAAACTACTGAATCATTCTACACAAAGTAGTGCAGTGAAGCTGCTCTGGTGCAAAGTGATCTCCAGTCCCATTCTTCCAACAAGCTCTCATCCTCAGTCCCTCCCTCTCTGGAGTCAGCTCTCTGCAGCATCTGGACTTAAATGTTGCCTGGTAAGGAAGAGGGCTCCTGTTCAGCAATTCACAGATAGTAACTTCATGAGGATTAAATCCAGCAACACTCACATAAATGAGCATGTATCTGCACATTCTGCCCTCAGAACTAGCTGGTGCCCATACGCATCCAGCCTAAACTACAGTAAAAGTTGCTTACTCTTTGTCAGAAACCATGTGTGATCATAAGGTATGGTGTTCGCACTATCATCCACACAAATATTAATGCAGTGAAAGGCTTTCAAAGCAAAGCATTCTGAAGTAAAATTTCAGTGTATTCAGTAACATTAAACTTCTCCCTTTCTAAATATTATATGCACATATTATTACATATATTTCTAAGGATGTGTGCATGTGACTATTTATACACTATGTAGTCAAAAAGTAAACTTACTTTACTTCAATATTACTCTTTTTTCCTCACCTCTTCCCTCCTTTCCACAAAAGAAATAAACACCAGATATTTACAAAGCCTTATTTTTTTCCCTGGAGGAACCAAAAAACTAGAGAATTAAAAAACAAAACAAACAAACCCCAAACCCAAGCACCACTTCTCACGAATCAGATTTAAAATTATTGTTTGTGGACTGCAAGATAAAACACTCAAAGCTGTAACCGTCTCACAAAAAAAAATACTCTTTCCATCTCAAAAATGAAATTAAAATAATCAGTTCTCTGCTCACTTACAAAATCTTCCAACAAATTTAAGTAAAACTTGTGAAGAAGTCAAATTTTAAAAACAGCCCTAAGACAGAAAGAGTAAAGTTGTGTGGGTTTGCATATTGACATAGATACCTACACCACCACCAGGGATCCTGTATGGGCACCAGTCCCTCAAACCGATCCATGCACAAAACCTGAACTCACGTGACAGTCCAGGTACAGTGACCCTTTTGCCAGTCCCGATTCCCAGTAAGCAGTTTGGAGGACAGGGTCGTAAGTATTCAACATTGCGAACAAGGCTGGACATTATGCCATGCTGAATGCTCAAAAAATTCCACCCAGGCTACAGATGTGTCTCATCTTGCTGAGAACCCTCCTGAGAAACAGAAACCCCTGAGTTTTCACGCTTGCTCCATAGAGCTCATTGGACAACTGCTGCCAAGTGCCTAACTGTTCCTCATACAGCTCCAATTTGCAGAGTGCACTCAGCTCCAATTGCTGTGCTGAGGGCAGCTGAGCTACTTATAAAGAGGCAGCATTTTTCTGTTTTGCAAGTATTCTAAAGATTAACAAGGAATCTGGACTTTTTGAAGAAGCACACAGCCATAATTAAGGTTTAATTCGCAGTCTTCTACAGCCCAGGTAGTTATAATTGTTCTTTCCCAACTCCTTTCCCACTGAGTCCTCTTTAATCTTTTTAGGACATATAATATTCCTAGATCTCATTTTGACCTAATTACCAAAAGACAGCCTTATAGTCATACACAAAGGCAGGAGGAAAGTTTTAAAATCAACAGCATTTTGACATATGAAGTGTGTCTTTCCATTACAGACCAGGGAGGAAGGCTATCGTGTTAATATCACATTTTGTTGATGCTCATATACCTCAATTTTTAGTTAATTTAAGCTTAGAGACCTCTACCAAGACTACTTCAGACTACACAAACGTGCATTTCCATCTCCGAAGTTCTAAGCACCTTTGTAAGGTAAGACAATATTAAAATAATCACACTCTTAACCCATAAATAAGGACTCAACCCTTAAAACCTATATAAAATGATTGCCTAATTCAGTATTCATTGTAAGCTAACTGCTATTTCCCAACCAACAGATATGGCTCATAAGATGTTTTGAAGATTCAGACTGCTGAACGTGTGGAACTTTACCATAACCATTAGAAAGTTTAAGCTCTTATTTCTGTCCTTCTGTCTGGTGGGGTGAATTTGGCACTCACAGTGCTCACAGAATGATACTGGCTTTGCCAAAGACCGAGGGCTGCCATTATGTATGCTTCATTACACAATTCTGTCTGCCCACTGTTTAAACAGAACTGCCAGCCTCAAGGCTTGTTTGAGGAACGACTTCAAATTGTGGGCCCCTGGCAGCGTGATAAATTCCTTCAACTCCTAGTGAGACCAATGGATAAGGAAGCTGAGCAGCAGACAACCTGGGGAAGACAAAGGTGCACGGAGTGAAGCTAATATACCAAAGTCACTTTCTTAAATGGCTACAAACACAATCTCAAGCCTGTTATTTTCGAAGTTCGCTCTACTGAGCTCCTTTAGACCTGTCAGGGACAAGAAGAGGTCATGCTGCTAAAGGAGGTTTGCAACATTAAGGTGTTTACTATATTTGATGTCATTTAAGGAATACAAAAAGTAACATATTCCAGGTTCACCATTTTTACTAAAGGTTCTCCCATGAAGCCACATCTGCCCCTCTGTTACTCATCAGCAAATTTCCTAACTTCTATACCATTAATTAATGGTATAATAAATGTATTCATTCTTGCCCCTTTATATCATACTCTTTAACATTTACTATGATATAAAGCTCTTAAGGATGGAAGAGTGGTACGCATCTTCCCACAAGTGACAACAGTAGCCCTTTGCTCAATTTGGGCTGATTTTTGAGGCTAGTTAGAAAGGCTCCACTGGTAGTAGAGACACTGTTCTATGAAATATATTAGAGCTTACTGAACTCTGAAGGATATGAAAAACACTTGAGTAGACCTTCTGAAATTCCTTCCAGTTCCTTGACAGAAAGACAACAGAACTTGAAATGAACCATCAGTTAAAGTGATCCAAGGCAAGGAATTATGAAATGCCATCTGGCTGGTACAGGATAAGGAAATGTGTCATTTTTGGTGGCTTCCACCTCCACAAAAAAAAGAAACAACTCGTGCAGTGAAGTGGTTTGACTATTTGGGAAGGTCCTGAACTAGCAATAAAAATCAAAAAAAAGAGAGAAAAAAGGAGAGACGATGAATTCAAATAAATATAATAAATTCAAATTAATAATAGTACTAATAAAGCTGAAAACATAAGTAATCACATCGCTTTGATAGCCTGAAGAAAGAAGCTGCTTTAATGCCTAAGTTGACAACATTAGAAACTTATAAATCAACAAGAGAAAATCATATTCTTATAGGTATATATGCAACAAAGGTGATGTCAGTGACAATGGGGAGACAAGGCCACAATCAATATTTAGGAAACAGCAAGTAATCAAATGAAAAACTGGAAATAGCCCTGTATGGAAAATTTAATCACTTGTTTACAAATCCCTGACAATTCAGAAGCAAACCATCTTGGACATTTATGGATCAATGACCCTGCATCTAAAGCACAAGGAAAGGGAACATTGACCATTAATACACAGAAGAGAACAGCACGTCCATGCACTAAACTAAAAATGTTCAGAACCTCCCCCACGCCATGACCCTGAAAGTGTTATCACACAGGAGTATAGTTTAATCAACAGACACTGAAGAGATCATTCCGTAAGCTTTACAGCAGGCTTAGGATTTAAAAAAAATTAGAAAACACAAACTCACCAAATTTGACACTGTTGCATTCTTGACTAGACCTGAGCTTGAAGGTCAAGAGAAACTCATCACCAAAACAAAGATTAGCCATAGCTTAGCTACCACTTATTGCACCCTGGTTATATTTGTTAGTATAGAACCCAGCTTATATGCAATTGCCACTTCAGAAGTTCCACTTTCATAAAGCTGGAAAAAATCCTGAACTTGGAAAGAGAGAAGAATCTGACTTCAAAGATATAAGACTGTTTTTTAAATAAGACTCTACTAAAGTCATATCTGAACAAAAGGATCACCAATCATAACTAGATGAAAAAGTGAACAAAAATTTAATCCTTTCCCTCAGATTACATAAGAAGAAACAAGGGAAAAACGGGAAATCTCAGGGATGGGAAATAGCTTAAGTGAAATGTTACAGACCGCTTGGTGAAGCAAAAGACACAAGAAACAGTCTATTTCGTACATTAGGAAAAAAAGGAATCCTAACAATAGCAGAAAATCCATTATTTGATAGAAATTCTTTCCTACTGAGAAATCTACAAAAGGCAGAACTTCAATACACAGCTTTAACAGTCTCCAATGATATATTGGTACACAGTGCTAACTATTGTCTATTTGAATAATAACCAACAGTTGATGTTGGTTAATGACAGCAATTAAGGCTAGGCACCAGGCCACCGCATCCAGCTAAAGCACATGCAGGTCATCAAGGGTGTTGCAAGAGAGGAAACAATCCAAAGAGAGTCATAAGAAACATTAAGAGAAGAAAAGAACACCTCACAAAGAAAAGCTCCACCTCAAACTGCTGTTTTACATAGACAAGTTTGGCGACAACAATCGTATACAAACAGAGGACTTTTCAGTCTACCAAAGACAGATGAACCACTAGCCTGAAGTTAAAAGCAAATAATTTCAGTTATAAAAAATGGCATCAACTTCAATCAGTTCAGGGGAATTCATTTAACAGCACAAGTGAAACAAACTGCCTTTCTGGCAATGTTAAAAAACAGGAACGAAAGGGATCTCTAAATAATGCCTGCTTGCTCAAAGGGCCAGTAATTCAGGGCAGTCCTATAGTCTGCACCACGCAGGTTGTTTCTGGAAGTACTCGCAAGCTTTCTTTTTTTACTTGAAACCCTTCTATGCAAGAACAAACAAAAACCAGACTGCTGGTCAAAACCAACACCACAGCTTTTAAAACTCCTCTCTCACGCCTGTGCTTAATGGAGGGGGTTTTTTTTAAAACATAACAAATTTCACAACAAAATCCACTCTTTACTTATGTTTATACGCACTTAACCAGTATGCTCTCCGTACATCTCCATTTTAAAAATAAGTGGCACCTACTTGCAGACCAAAAGATATCTCAGCCGGCACTGTTTTACAGGACGCTTTGTGCCAAGTATACTTCTCCATCCTTCCGTTAACTATTTCACCCAGCAGAAAGTCCAAGCAGCTCTGACATAAAGAAAGAGCACCTACCAGATAACGTTCGCTTTTGCAGACACTTCGATCCCTTCCAGAGACCCAGAATTGCCTCCATTACATGGTTTATTGAAGCCAGCGTCGATCTCCAGCGTTGCACATCCTGATCTAGGGGAGAGCCGAGCGTCAGAGCGCACCCCGAAACCTCGACACTCCCAGAGGAGGAAAACAGGCATCACCTTCCCCGAAAGAGCACACCAGGCATCATCTTCCCCAACTCTCCCTGCACACAGCCCGCGCTGTTCCTCCACGCTCGTCCCCGCTCCACAAACCCGCGTGGTGCGTGGCAACTCCGGAGCCACAACTTCATGGCTCTCTGCCTTCTGTCAGCCTGTCTGTCCGAGTGCCAGCTTGGATGCACGCAGCCCAGTGACACCGAGAGGGAGGGAACTCGCCAGCTCCTCCGCGACTTAACTTCTCGCCTCTCCTTTCTCTACACGCGAGCTGAACCCAACTGTCCTCCTCCCCTGAGGCGGGCAAAGCCCCGCACAGATTCCCGGCTTCACAGCGGGCACCGGGGAAAGGAGGGGAGCAAAGGGAAAAGCAAGGGGACGGGAGACCGTCCCTGGACTCCAGGGGTTTAACGGGGGGACACACGCAGCGCTCCGGTTCCCAGCGAGTCCTCGGTGGGCTGTGCCCTAGACTCTCCCCTCGCAGCACCAGCTCCCCTGCAGCCCCCACAAGCTCTTCGCCCAAAGACGCTGCCCCCGCAGGTCATGAGCCAGGCTCTTCCCGCACAGGCGATACGCCTCCGCCCCCCACAGCCTCCGCAGACAATGGGGTTGCGGGCGGGGCGCGGCCGGTTCCTTGCCCCCCCCCCCGGCTCTGCCCGCCCCGCTGGAGCCTCCCTGGCCCCGAGGTGTCACTGAGGCTGCCCCGGCCTCGCGGGAGCGCCCGGCCCGCGCCCCGGGGGGGAATCCGGACACGCCTCCCCGGGGAGGGCGCGGATCGCCCTCCCAGCGTTCAGAACTACGCGCGCCCCCACCTGCCCGGCGGCCCTGCCTCTGTCCGCCCGCCCGCCCGGCGCCCCCGCTCACGGCCGCGCCGCCATCTTGCGCTTTTGCTTCACAAAACTAATGCACTTCTTTCGGGGCGGGAGGGCGGCGGCTGAGCCGGGAACTCCCAACGCCGCCCGGGCCCCTCGCCTCGCGGCCGCCGCCGCTCGCGGCGCCCTCTCGCATCGTCGCGTCGCCTCGCTGCCCCGTGGCGGGAGCACGACGAGGCCGGGCGGCGGCGCCTCAGCCTCCCGGGAGGGGAGCGGCAGCGGGGGCGGAGCTGTCTCGCCCCGCCCGTCGGGCGGCGGAGGCTGCCCTGGACAGGGAGAAGGGGTGACCGGGGGCCGGATGGATTCTCCGGCCACGCACGCGGCTGAGGGGCAGTCTCGTCTCCCGTCCCGTGAGGGTCAGCCCCGAGTCCTCCTCTGGCTCTGAGGGAAAGGCAGAGCCACGGGTTCCCCAGCAGCGCTAGAGCAGGGACAGTGTTATCTCCCTCTTAGTATTTGTATTAAGGACTCGATTCACCATTCGTTGAGTTTGACGTAGAAATATTCAAGAGACTTCAAGCTGAGACCCGGCATTCCTATTTCAGAGCCGGTTTTCAGGGCTTTCTTTTCAACCTAAATCATTGAATGAGACCTTAAAGCCCATCCCAGTTCCACCCCTCCTGCCACTCCACCTCCCACGAGACCAGGATGCTTGAGGCCCTGCACTTGCTCAAATGCTCAACCTGGCATTAAGCACTTCCAGGGAGGGGACATCCACAACTCCCCTGGGCAACCTGTTCCAGTGCCTCAAGACCCTCAGCAGTTGTTTCACTAGTATGTGTGCTACCACCATCACAATATCTTTCTATACCCACTAGCTTCAAAGACATCCTCATGCATCCAAAACAGAGTGGGCTAGAGACTGTATGGATCTATATCCACAGTGGTTTCAACAATTAGAAAGAGAAGACTGTTCCTGAAAAGCCACAACTAGAGCTGCAAATGTTATTTCCTGCACTCTGAATAATTACTTGTTAAAGTCTATCTCATCTTACAGTAGAGCTCGTTCCTGAGCAGCTTGCAGTCACTCTGAATAGGAGGTATTTTTTTGTTAAAACTGAAAACTAAAAAAGAGAAATCAAGTCCCTTTTAATTTAAGCATTGAAAGTTGAATCACAAAAGCCTGCAAGCTCTGCTATAACATAAATGTGATAAAAGATCAAGGCTCAGACCGTAAACAGTCCAGCAATTTCAATTTATTAAGTGAATAAAGGCAAGCAAACAGCGCTGGGTGCACTGGGAGTCTGTGCTCCACCAACACACACACCATACAATTCTTACATTCGGTTTATATTTACTCTACATACATATTCCTGGCTATTTTCGAGAAAAGGTTGGTTTATGTAGATGCATTCCTGGAGTAGGTGTATTTTCTATGACGCATGCTCTCTTCATCACTTGGGATCTTATCTGCTCCCATCTGGTGGTCGTTGGGTGAAGTTAGCAGTCCTCCTCAGCTTGTCCTCCAGATAAACTTAGGTTCTGCCCATGCGCTGTTGATATCTTCTTGTGCAGCACTATGCTGTTATCAGCAAAATTGGGTTGAACTAGTTTATCAAGAAATACACCCAAGGAAAAAAAACTATGTACAGTTGCTTAAGCTTATGGTTATACAAAAAAAGGTTGTATTTCATCGTCTTGCTTCCATATTGTCCAATATTTGCACGAATCAGATGTACACATCTCACAATAAATAAAGCCCTTCTCATGCTAAAACAGATCATTCTACTAGATGAGAAAAGGGTGTATTTTTTTCAGGAATGGGCTCCCTCAATCCAAGGCACGCTCAGTGTTCCACAAACAGAACACAGCGTCTGTTCTATCTCTTTATCACATGTGGAAGAGATAGAGATGACTAGGGCCACGGGGAAAAGGCTTCCTCTGTTTTAAGGAAGATTGAGAAGGATAAAGAATACTAACTATTTAAGGTACAAGCATCTCAAAAACAAGTGGATTCAAGGATCTTGAATCTGAAGACTGAATATGCAACCTATCTAAATCAACTCCATACTGGGAGTGCCTGACTGGGACCATGTGTGCCTCTGGAGGATTTCTGCTGTGTTCCAACTACTCGGAAATCCTCTCTTAGAGGAAGAGATGAGAGAATTTGACTCATTAGCATTAAGCCATCATAGGCAGAAATCTCCCCATATGTCAAATTAAAGATGCTCGAGCCATGCTAGTTAAACAGAGCTTACGAAGTGACTAGAGAAAAGTCTCAAACTCTTACGTTTCACACCTAATTTCTTTTCAAGAATGGAGTGACTACTACATGAAGGATTAACCATGTCTGACTGCTTGTAAGGGGAGAAAGAGGAAGCGACAGACTGAGAAAAGCACTCAGCTTTCCCAGCCTCCCACAGCCCTACAAAGGTTCTGGAAAAGGACTGTTGACAGACTGAGATTAACTGCTTTGAAAGGACCATGTGGGTGGACACACCGTCTTCAAGTTCAAGGCTCGTCCTGCTTAAACTACCAACAATTATGCCAAATGCAATAGGGATATATGACTTTCAGACTGAAACAAAGAAGTTTCGTAACACAGGCAACTTAGCAGAAAAGAGTAATGCTAAATAAGCGTGATGTTCAGAGTGCACGTAACAGTGACAGAAAGTGCTGTAAGACAGAAAAAAATTACCTTCACTAATTTGGTTTTGTCATAATTGTCCCGATGTTCATAAACTCACTGAAGTAGAATAGCATACAGTTTTTCCAAATTAAATATATTGATGTTCTCACTTTTTACTGTGACAAAATCCAGTAGCTGCTGAAGAAAAAAATGGAAACTAGTTCAGAATAGCACAAAATCCTTTGAATAGGCTCTTTATCTTTTCAGAAGCTAAACAATAACAATACAAGTGACATCCTACTTTCTTTTATTTAGCAATATAATACGAATGACACTTCAGAATGGATTAAATATCTCACAAGATTTAACTAGAGAAAATGAGTTAATTTTTCATACCTCAGATAAAAGTAAGGCTTAAATTTCAAACAATACGTTACATGAATCAATCTATCACATCAATGATCATAATTTGAATCGACTGCTTCCAGACCAGCAGGGAATGACACAATCCACTTTGTCATAGAGTTGCTGCCGCAGCAAAGCCACTGTTGCATTTCATTAGAGAAACTGTTGCTGCAATGCAGGGCACCCTAAAACGCATTTTTGGAAGCCAGCCAGATAATGAAAGCATCCTTATGGGCTCAGCTTTACCCACAAGCTGAACATGTGCCATGCCTACGACCCTGCTGGCAGAACACACTAGCTCAAGTGCCCAAAGCACATGAGGAAGGAGGGTCAGATCCATTAGCTGCTACCTGTAAACTGAACAGTGCATACAGTAGCAGAGTGACTCTGCCTGTAGCAGATTGCCAGTCATGAAAATACTCCTGCCTCACAACTGCCCATCATCAAACTCCGCCTCCCTCGGATCAGCCAGCCCAACATTTGTGTATCCCCCTCAACTTCATTGAATACAACATGCAGATAAGATGCATGAACGTGCTTCCAGCTGCTGTGAACAGGTAGGATGTGACAGAGGGGTGTGGTCAACATCCCACCTGAAACTATTTCTGATTGCTGCCACACAGATGACTGCATGCTCTACTATATGTTCATAAAGTTCTGGGCAAGTAAATAAATGAACAAAGAAACCTCAAACAAAACCAAGCAGCTGCATTTTGGAGGCTCACTTATCTTAACTGCATGGGAGCTCCAAAGAGGCACTCTGTTGTGAGCAGCAAGTTCCAATGGTACCCATGTTAATGAAAGAAGTTTTCTAAATGGTGTGTTTAATGACTGTAGCTCTCTTCATAGCTGAGACATATATGAGATGAAATGTATATAAGGGCTCTACCGTTCTACTTCCGCAGTGGGCAATAACTTTGGAGCACATGCTTATCAGCAACCTTTGTGACTTCTCCACATGCATAGGCAGACGTGAACAACAAAACTCCCTGAAATCTGCTTCTGTAGGAAGCCAGCTTTAAAAATTAAGTTTCACCTCTGGAGGTGAAGCTCAATGAAGGGACCATACAATACACTGATAAAGTGGTGACATCCAACTCCCTCCAAAACTGATTGTTTTGTATATACCTGCCTTGCTGTCCTTTAGTCTGAGACTTTATGACAGCTATAGAAGGAACAGGCAGGGTTCAGCAGACAAGTGTGGGCTTTTTGGGAAGGTGGTGTTTGGTTTTGGAGGGGGGGTTGTTTTCTGGTTTTCTTTTCTGTTGTTGTGTTGTGTTTTTTTTCTTTTTTTTTTTTTTTAAATTAATTTAAATGAGGTGTCTAAAGTTGCATTACTTCCAAGTTTTACTCCATTTTTCAGTCTCTACCACCAAAAGGCACAGAAGGCATTTCAATACTTAATTTGGAAGGAATTAATTAACAGTATAAAAACATCTACAGAAAGTTAAGCCTTTTCAAAGCATTTGATGATGAACACATCTAGGTAAGCCCCTCCCCTTCCAATAAATGAGAAAAAATAATCAATGCAGCATATTCACATTTAGAACAGCTTGTACACTCTCAGATGTCTAGAAAGCTAAGCACGTGTTTTTACTGAATTCTGTTAAGGAATACTATTAAAAATGTATTTCCAAGTTACTTGAGCAGAAGTTGGAACTTACAGCTTTCTAATTTGTAAAGCTTTCATTTACATAAAGAAATGAATTGAAATTTTCATTAAAGAACTTAAATTTGAAGTTACATTGCATCATTAACAGTGTGAACACTGCACTTTTTTCAGGAAAAATACCTTTCACTGTTCAGTAACAATGTTTTCAGTATAGTATGATTGAGCACATAGCCAATCATCTTGAAATCACTGGAATTATTGCCTGAAGTACATTTCTACACCTGTCTATAAAGCATCAATGTGTAAGAAGGAGGAAAAAAGTTTCAGACAAATGCTTTCACCATAGTTTTGTCTAAAGAAACGTTAAGAGACCTGGTTAGGTTGCCTGAGTAAAAACAGTAAGAATTTGCTTAAGAGTGCACAGTGCTCCAACGCTTAAAGGATTTATAAATTAACAAGAAATTGAATAAAAGAGTAAGAAAAGTATCAACAAAAATACCTCTTTTGGGAGAGCTGCATGACACACATCAGCTGTTGCAAGCAGCAAAACTGGAGCAGATGCCAGAATGTTCTGCAATATTGCTGTAAAAGTAGCTTTCACTGTAGTTGCAACAGCCTCCCACCACAAATGGATATGTGGGATATAAATTATACTTGGTGCTGCTCTTTGAGCTTCTCGCATCAGCTGATAAAATGAAAGATTGGATAAGAAACAAACCACATGGAACAGGCTAATAAATAACTACGTGTCACTCAAACTATCTCATAAAATAGGAGTACACGAAGCCAAAACATCGAAAACCAAACCACCGAAAGAACAACTCCTTAACAATAAGGTGAAATTTGCACTTTCACTCAAATACAGGTATTGCTACACAGACAGAACAAGACCTGAATCTCTGCCTGATTTTAAAACTACTTAAGTGTAAGATAACTCCTAAAAAGCCTCTCAACTAAGTGGGTATGATGGTGAGCCTGAAAAACCAAGACTAACCCTTCAGCAAGCTATATTAGTCTGGGTAAATCGCCACACGACTGCATCTACACTATTTTAAGTTCTGAGAGGGCACATATCCCACTCAGCCTGGAGCACAATCTGAACAAAGACCTATGTGAAAAGATCAGGGACTGGCATAGTAAGAGAAGCTTGGTTACAATTCATCATTTCGTGCACATGAGACATGACTGTCTTCATCCTGCCTGAACTGCTTCATCACTCAGCCACTCATGACCAAATTATGCATCAGACAAGGTGATGCGCTTTGGAAGACCACAACCCATTGCCTGCAGAAGGTACCTCAATCACAGAAGCAGACATGTGTCTACTGCCATGAGGGAAGCAGCAACAGTCCTTTGAGGTGACAAATTTCTCCGTGCACCCTTTCAGATTATAATATTCAGGGAGCTTCCATAACAAGATGAGAAGCGGACGTGGTATATCCAAGCAGCAACTAGACATGGTAGGTGGATGACTGCAGATACAACCATCACCAAGTTGTTCCTCTTAGGTGACAGAGGAGTATCCAGTCATGTAACGTGTCGGTCCTTACTTGTACACTTTCAAATGCTGCTACCAAAGATCAAAATATTTTTAATATAGTGATGCCAAACAACAAAATGGATTTTCTGCCTCAAAGTAAAAATGAAAACAGCAATAAATCTGCTTATATTTATCCTAGTTAAGAAAAGCACACCACTGTGTAAATGTGTTCCATGAGTTTTAATACTTTTACTGCATATACTGCAGCAGTAGAAGCTGTATAGGTACAGGTAAAAACCAAGAAACATTTCTATGCCCCAAACCTTGATTGCCTTAAAATGTAACAACAAGGATACCTACAAAAAGTGCATGACGGGCACTCAGGCTGATGCAGAGCCCTCAACTGGGAGCACAGAGTATTAAGAAGCAATGAAAACAACTTTCTGGATCCCACAGAGATGGACCTAATTTTTTGCCATAAAGAGGACTTTATTAGCAGCACCTCTCAACTTCCCGAGCTCCCAACAACAACCTCATTGCTTAATTTGGAATCGAAAATATGGGCATGTACAACATCCTTATTCGGTATCATTTGATGTAGAAGACAAATGAATTTTCAGACAGAAGTCAACGTAACAGCACTTTCAAATCAATTCCATTAACAATTAATTTTGCTTACTTTACTAGTTTACATAGAGTTCATGAATCCTATGAGATTAAAGAGAAAAAAAAAGATACCCGTGCACACATTTCTTCCACTGACGTGACACTACTAAATAAAACTAAGTCTAGTGAATAAACTGGAAACTTTTCCAGAGCATGTATTACTGCAGGTGCCAAATGAGAAGCTTGCCCGTATCCTGGCTCTCCAACAAGCAAGAGTTGGGACCTGGCAGACGTTGGTTGGTAATAAGCATTTCTAGAACAATAAGAAGAAAAGTTTAAAAATGAAGTGCTGAATAGGCACGCAGATGTTAAAGGTTTTTTCCTATGCACTTTTTTTTATGCTATGTATAGATACTCTACACATTCCAGCAAATAATAATCTGGTCTGTGATCAGGAATCACAGAATAGTGTGGGTTGAAAGGGACCTTAAAAATCATCCACTTCCAAGCCCCCTGCCATGGGCATGGACACCTCCTACTGGATCAGGTTGCTCAAACCCTCTTTCAACCAGGCCTTGAACACCTCCAGGAATGGAGCATCCACGATTGCTCTGGGCAACCTGTTCCAATGCCTCACCACCCCCACAGTAAAAAATTTCATCCTAATATCTAACCTAAATCTCCTCTCTTTCAGCTTAAAGCCATTACTCTGAAGACTATCAAAACTATTACCTATTGACTATCCAAAGGCAATTTTCTTACAAATTTGTATCATACCTCCCCTAAGAAATCATGCCAATGCCCAGTATGTCTGCTGTTGGCTTGGCTGGGTTGAGTAACACCTCTGAAATCCCACAGGGGGACTGTGTAGCTAAATATGCAACAACTGGTCAGTAAAACAATACAGAGGAGAATAACAGCTCGTCTCTCAGCACACACCACTATGCATCTCTTTACTGCCCATACACACCAATTTTCAGTAGGTCTTGAGTTGAAGTAACTGTGAGAACTCTACATCTAAGTTTAGCTGAAATTTGGCTGCAGTTACCGGAGATGGTGGGAAGGAAGGAGCAGAACAAAATTTTTTTTCTAGAAATGAACACGGGCACGGAAACCTATTAGCTGTATCTGAAGTACCACACAAGTAGATTGGTTGAATTACAGCAGTGCACTAAATAAGATTTACGTGCATTTTATTCAGTCATTCTCACTGTTTTGTCTTTGAGTTGTGTATAAATAGCCTAGCAATCTTGCTTTGCTAGCATGGAACACATTTGTAAAGAGCATTCGTTTTTACCACCACAATGCCATTGTGGCTTTACTGGCTGAAGTCAAAGAGCCAAGAGACCTAACCAAGCTAATCAGGTGAGAAGATTTTCTGGACAGCAGCAGCAGAAATTGGGAAAGTGGACTGACCCAACAGTGACAACAATCTGTTTGTTGAACTGTTGACTTCTACAACTTCCACATTAAAATGTCAAAAGATTAACATAAACATTGTAAGTTAAAGGGACAAAATGCAGACTTTGCTGAAGTTTTTCTCACTATTTTAACAAACAATCTCAATGTTTTTATTCTGCTAGACAATTTGCTACCAGATAAACAATCTTGCAAGACAGAAAGGTAAAAGATGGCTACACAAATCCATACAGGCTTTTTCATTACAATGACAGACAAGACAGCACATTTTTTTAGTCTTGAGTTTTTCAAGGAATACCATGTGTTAAATCAACACGTTCTAATTATCTGTGGACTACTCTGACTTAGGAGGAGAGGGCTGGGCCATCTTGTTTGATGGGTTAGGGCAGTGCATTCCATTAGAACATGAGTACCCAGCTGTATTGCCATGTGTACTTCTTGCAAATGCCAATCACCCTCACACACACATTTGACTCCTTTATCTACCATCCCTCACACCAAAACTTAAATGTAAACATAAAAGGGACAAACATTTACCTGCTAAACTTTAGGAATTTTCCTTTTGTCTACCGGGCATTTTATGTGTTGATTTATCTTCAAAGATTGATGGTGATTCCTCACTGTCAATCTCATAACTTCTTAAAATATGATTTAAACTGTCTGAAAGATAAAAGGTTTGTTAACTTCCCTGAGTAGTCTGTATCTTGCTCTTGCATTAATTCTAAATCAGTGCTGGAAACCACTTATTTTGTATTTCCTTGTTTGAGGGCACATGTTGAATGCTAGTTTCTGAAGAGTTCATTCTGCCTCGAATCTAAGGAGATTGCACAAGTCACTACAAAGCTGTTTTAAGTACCATGATTTGCAAAGAGTATCTCTTTGTTGGTTGGTGAAAACTTGGGAGGTTTTTTTTCCTTAGAATAAAGATGATTTGGAACAATTTTTGTATTTCATAGACACCTGAAAAAACGAATAAGGCCACTTCTTTCTGGAGCAGGTTCCCCCACTGGAATTGAGGGAATTAAGTGAATGTGATGACCGTGAACTTGCATTTGTCTAGGACCAGTGAGTCAGAATATATGGATCAACACACCTTCTAAATAAGGCTCCTCAAAGATCACCGAAGAAGGAGATATGGAAGGTGGACAACAGAGAGGAAAGGTACCCGTCTCCTAGTCTCTGTGCTTTTATTTTGTTCATGGGCTTCTACCTCTGTTTTACCAATGCAAATGATCTACCAGCTCTATTGGAAGTAGTATTGGTACGATATTCTCCAAGGGACAGCATAATAACTAACTGTTCACGGATCTCTATTAATCAGGAATGGAATGAGTTTAATTTATTATCTCTCACTAACTGACAGACTAAACCTGATCAGGGCTGATGGAGTCAGGACTGTGAACTCACTTAGGCTACACAAGCCAAGACCCAAAGGATACAGTACTAAAGCATTCTGATCTCGCAGACAAGTATACAGTGTGATCCACAGACATTTAAATTAAGAGACTACGCCTAAAAATCATGATAGCTAAAACAGTATTTAGCTTAAACCTCTCATACGTGTATCATGGTGCTGACATCCTTCAGACAGGAATTGGAAGCATTCATGTAAAAAAGCCCTCCTCCCTGTATTTAAGCATTTATTTTGGAGGAGGTGCTTCATACATAAAACTTAGATCTTCCTCTATAAATTACAAATACTGTCTGCTCCTATCAGAAACAGGGTGCTCCAGTAGATAAGGCATAATCCTCTGCTGCACATTGTGAGTCATTCACAGCTTCCATCCAGCACTGTGCATGTGCATATTATAAAATTCTACTCCCATTATGGCTGAGAGGTTTGTACATGTTGGTTGCACAAATCAGAAGTTTTTGCTTTGTCAGAATTTTAAAGAAGTAGATATTGTTACAACTTGCTGTTGGTCCTTCTCTGTGTGGGGAACTCCTCTCTGTAAGGCCTGTAAAATTCTTGCTAGGGTGTTTTCAAGCAGTGGTTTTGAAAGAGATGATAGTGGTTGACCAGGTGAAGTCACAGCCCTCTGTGAAGCTGGAACAGTCTTCTGCATAGCCGTATCAAAATCCTTTGCTGTTATTTTAATAGAAGCAATGTCTAACTGCAGCTTCTTGGTACTATTGTCTATCTGAGGATAGTGGCGGTGCAAAGCGCAGAGGGCAGCTTCAGCACATAAAGATTTATTATCAGCACCACAATATCCTAATAAATAAAACAAGAATCAAATGTTACATCAGTTTCACGCAACACAGAAGTCAGCACTAAGGTTTCTAAAATGCAATAGCGAAAGACTTAGCCTGTTAATTTTTGGCTGTATACAAACAGAGTTACTGCAGTGCAGAGTTTTGTTACATGGCTCACAGCCTGATACCCTGCGCTGAACAAGCCAGCCTCGAAATCAAAACTTTGCTCCTTAAGAGATGTCCCATCCCATTCAACGTTCTGACAGAAAAAAGAAAAGAAAAGAAGCACCTAACTTTGTTTGCCCCCAAGGTATGCCAGCTGCCTCACGGCCTTGCTATGCCACAAGGCACAAGAGCTCAGGTACTGGCTGGCACAACCTCAGATTTCTTAGCACTCAGTCACACACAGTAACTCACTTTGTCTTCAAACTTACCCATGCATTTTTCAGCTTGCTCTTCAAGAAACTTGTCCAATGGCTTAGGGTTCCAGTCTCGTGTGTGAAACTCAAAAATCTTTTTTCTAGCGTGGAAACAAAATGGTTGCATTCTAGTTTGTCCTAAGTTTTCTCTTTAGAAAACACCCGAACCACACAAAATCCCCAAACCCCACACATTAATAAATACTTATCCACTAAACTTCTAAGTATTTTAAGTTTAGTTAATATGCTCTCTGCTTTTTCAAGCAGGAAATTCAATAATTCTGTATTTGTTACAATAAACTCTTTTGGAGGGACTTCTATGAAATGAAAGGCATTTATAGCTTCCATAAAAAGTTTCCACAAGTATGAGACCTAATGATCCTGAGGAAAAAAAATGTAGTAAAAAACTCATCTGCAAGCAGAGATTTTTCATGAAAAAGATCTCACACACGTAGCAAAATTTCATGGTGACAGTCTCCTTAGTTCATCAAATTTGCTCTTTTGCCAGTTCACTCAAGGTGAACAGCCGTGGCACTACCTTTCAAATCACTACAATTACTACAAAGAACAACAATAATTATGGCTCAAACTACTGTCACTGATCCAGAAAATGTCAAACATTGCCTATCTCCATCTCTGAGCTTAGCAAGACTTTTGTTTAAGTATTTCCCGGTTCACAGATTAATTATAGCAGATGTCTAGAATTCTTCCACAGTACCGAATCACGTGTTGTATCTGTTTCATGGCACCTCCTCTCCTACTCCTGAAAGCAAGTAAAAAATGGAGACAAATGTTTGTGTCAAATACACTGTTCAGTGCACTTTCACTAGTCTTCACGCCAATAAGCATTTTAACCTTTCCCAAAGAGTGTTAATAAAAGAAATATCAGCAATAGCCAGAGAAAAAAATCAAGAACAGGGTTCCACTTCTGCCCTGTATCTTCCCCCTCAATATTTTTTGTTTGCTGGGTATATAGCAGTATATACCTATTATTCATAGTTTAGCTATTGCTATTGAATCAGAAGCTTCCCAAGTGCTGCAATTGTGCAGTGTAATTCAAATCTCTGTCCAAGTCCCTGTTAATAAGTACCAGTAAGAACGTCATCCCAAACTATTTATAGGTGTCGCCAGGATACCCAGACTGGGAACAATCCACCACAGATACATCCACTATCCATTCATAAACCAAGAACTGAGGGGAAGAGCATCTCGGAGTGAAAGTGCTTAAGTGAATTAAATAAGTAAGAAAACATGATCCATCTGAGGGATGAAAAATTTTAATTTACTAGAAGTTTTTGTTAGCAAAAAAGGAATTCTTGTGCACACACCATTTCTTTCACTTTCAAGATCAGATAGCAGTAATTTATAGCCAATTCAGACATTGATTCTTATTTAAATATGTGATTAGCAGCATCCCCTTTTCTTGGCTGGTCACAGTGAAACCAAAACTACTTCTAGAACTAATTATTTGTTGAAATCATCCTAATCATACATATTCAGTATCATATCTGCCCTCTGCAGTACACAGTCTCTCCAGATAGCTGTCTTTTCCCCAACTTCTACAATACTGATTTCAACTCTAGCTCCGTGATTCTGCATTGTTATGTGCTTTTGTTATAAAGAGGGATTTTGCCATATTAGCATTAAGGTTGCGTTTAAGTTCTGACCTATTTATTTGGCAAGTTGAAGAGAAACTCTCGATCAAACCGTCCGGGTCTTCGTAAAGCAGGATCTATGGAATCCAGTCTGTTGGTTGCTCCAGTTAATACGATCTCTCCTCTGCTGTCTAAGCCATCCATAAGTGCCAGAAGTGTTGATACTATAGAGCTAACAACAATAAAATTTTCATTCAACAGTTGAGTACATTTTGTTACGTTCTACATGACCTTCACCAATGATCACTCAAAAAGCACAAGGTTTTATTGGTGAGATGTTGATTAATGAAACACTCCTTGTAAGACATAAAAAACCCAGATTCAGTAACACAGGGTTTATGCTGATATCAAACAGCGAATTGTTGTCAATTATTGTTTAAAAATCATCTGAAATTTTGTAGCATTGAATTGCTAGTTTTCAGGATAAATTAATGTGTCACAAAGTTAAATAGGTTGTGCTCTTTTCACAAAGATCAAGCAGCTTCTACATAGATACAAAAAATGCACTACCTGTGAGTCTGGTCTTTTTTACTGGACTGCACAGGCACAAGACCATCTATCTCGTCAAAGAAAATAATTCAAGGTCACATCTGGTAGGCCTAGAATGAAAACACAGGAATACTGACATAAGTAAAACAACACTGTTTTAAAGAGAAAATGCATGAAAAACACTGGAAGATCTCTCTAAGATTACATTTGTTACCTATCAAAGTAACCGGGAAAGGAGAACCACAGACAACATCCCACACTGATATAAGTAGTTACTATAACAAAAAGTGCATTATTTGGATTTAAGCTAAAGTAGTTAAATTCCATCTAAGTAACCGTATTTTTTGAAAGTTAGACACAGACTGTCCCTCTGATAGCATAGTTTTTCATAGCATATTTCAGACAATACTGTCCAAAGGATGTCTTTCCTTATCTAAAATGAAGGTCACATAGAGAACTGGTTCCAAAGCTCCAATTAGTAAAGATCTGGCTGTTGTAAAGTTCATAATAAAATTAAAATTAATCCTTAGAAATTAACGGAATAAGCATCTTCTGGGAAAATTTATACGTATAAGTGGAAAATATATTCTGTCCTCAGCTCTTGTCTGGTTATGCAAGATTGAAGGAAATCATTCCCTCGCACGTCCAGCGCGGAAATAAAGCGTGCTGCTTTCTAGAACTCCAAAGTGAATCTTGCAGGGTTTATTTGCCGTCATTTTCGGTATCAGCATCCCAGGGCGATGCGTGGAGCTGACACACCGGGGCAGCACTCACCGGTCCCCAGAGCTGCTGAGGACTCCAAGCGGGGGTCGGGACGCTGGCAGCAGTTGCTCCCGAGGGCTCCCTGCAGCACTGCTCTTCTGCCCCCCCCCTTTCCCCCGCCATCCCAGCGGCTGCTCCGCCGGGACGAGCCCGGGAATAGCAAAGAGGGACTGGTGTCATTCCCTCCCCGGTCCGTTACTCACAGCCCTGCTGGTTCTTCTGGTCCTACGGGACTCTGGGGACCTGGCAGCAGCCGAGGCGGCCCCGGAGCGCGTCCAGATGCGTCGGCTGCTGAACGAGGACGGCTAAAAAGAGATGAACTCGGAGCTGGAGTCCAAGAGCTCGAAGGGCGGGCGGCGGCTGCTGCGGCTGCTGCTGGACGGCAGCACCACCACCACGGCCCCACCGAACCCGCCGGATCACTCCGGCGCGCAAACAGTTGAAGCCTGTTGATAACTCTGCCTGTCCGGGATTGGCTGCGGGGGTCGGGTAGCGCGTGCTCACTACACCGCTTCCAGCCGGCACTTTAAAGGGGCCGCTCCACGCTTAGAGGAGCCGCTCCCTTTCTCGAAGGGGCGGCTCCCTCGCTTAAAGGTGCCGCTTCTCCTCTCAAAAGGACCGCTCTCAGCTTCAAGGGACTGCTCCGCTGCTCAGACGCTGCTCATCTAGCCACTCTCCGCCTCAAGGACCTCCGGCGCTCTGGCCGTTACCCCGAGGCGAGCTGCATCGCCCTGGAAACGGTGTCGCCCAGTACCCATTACTCCCAAGCGCCCGGCGGCTCCGGCACTTCCGGCGCCACCTCCCGGCCCATGGCGCGGCCCAGAGGCACCTATGAGGCGGCGGTGCCGCTCCGCCCCGACTGCACCTACACCAGCTGCTACTGGTAAGGACTGTGGGGGGACGGGGCACCGGGAACCGGGAGACTGATGCCCCCCGGTGAGGCCGGAGCACACACCCACGCTCTCTGTCAGGCGGCAGCCGTGAGGCGGGAGCGTGAGAAGAGAGCACACACGCCCACCCCGCCCCGTGAGGCGGCAGATGTGAGCTTTCGTCTCCCGCCTCCTCCGTGACGCAAGAGCCCACCCTCACGTTTGTCTCGCACCCCTCTCTCCCCCACACTTAGCTCTCCCCATCCTCAGCCCCCTCATTTCTCCCGCCCGCCACCTCTCTCCCACATCCCTCTTCCCCCCCCGAAGCCTCTTTTCCTGTCCCTCCCTCACCCCTCCCCACCCTTTCCCAAGGGCATCTTGGCCTCTGTCAGAAACAGTGTGATCAGCAGCTCAAGGGAAGTGAATGTGCCCCTGTACTCGGCACTGGTGAGGCCACACCTCGAGTACTGTGTTCAGTTCTGGGCCCCTCAGTACAAGAAGGACATCGAGGGTCTGGTGCGTGTCCAGAGAAGGGCATCGAGGCTGGTGAAGGGGCTGGAGAACAAGTCCTGTGAGGAGCAGCTGAGGGAACTGGGGTTGTTTTGCTTGGAGAAGAGGAGGCTGGGGGGAGACCTCATCACTGTCTTAAAGGACTTTGTAACGAGATGGGTGTTGGTTTCTTCTCCCAAGCGACAGGTGATAAGACGAGAGGAAATGGCTGTAAGTTGCGGAGGGGGCGGGGTTTTCAGCCTAAACATTAGGAAAAATTTCTTCACTGAAAGGGTAGTCAGGCACTGGAACAGGCTGCCCAGGGAGGTGGTTGAGTCACCATTCCTGAAGGTGTTTAAAAGGTGGGTAGAGGAGTTTCTGTGGGACACCGTTTAGTAAGTAGACAGGTATGGTTGGACTTCATGATCTCAGAGGTCTTTTCCAACCAGATGATTCTATGATTCTGTTCTCTTACACCCCTTCACAGCCCCTTCTTTCCTGCCTTTACACCCCCTTTGCTCCCCCCATGCCCCCACTCCCCAACAGACACCCTTCTCTCCCCCCGACACCACTCCCTCCCCCAACCTCACTCTCTCATCCCTCACACCCCTCTCTTCTTTCCCTGTCTTTCTCCTCCTTTCTCTCTCCCCACGGACACGCTTCTCTCCTCACCCTGTGAAGCTCTGAGACAGCAAGAGCCCTGTGTCTTTTGCCTCTTCTGGGAGGCTTTATCTCAAGACTTGGAGAGCCTCTGGCCACTGATGAAGCTCATGCTGGGCAACTTTCGAGCAGGCATCGCCTCTTGGATGCCTTCTGCTCACTGGAGGTGAAGCTAGTGGGTTATAAAAAAATAATTAATTCTTGTGTTTTACAGTGAAGAAAACGTTTGGAAACTTTGTGACTACATCAGGAGTCAGGATCAATACCCTTTAGGAGAGTTTTATGCTGTTTTCATATCCAACAATAGGAGGATGGTGAGTCAATGGGATGTGATCTGAGTGCAGCTATTGAGAGATCCAGGCCTTTAGGCCACAGCCTGACTTATGTGAGACCTGGTCCCAGGCCTTCAGACCACAGCTCAACCTGTGAGACGTGTTCCAAAACTATCTTGTAGCTTATTTCGTCTCAGTTATGCAAACCACACCGTGTGAGATCGTTCAGTTACGTGATGCATTCAGAACCATGGGAAGAGACGCGATGTCCCTGTGAGCTGTGGGGCAATTGTTTCCTGTAATCTGTCAGTTTAGGAGAATGATTGTATTATGTGGTCCAGAATAGCATCTCGAACTTCATGCTTCTGAAAGACAGAAACTAGAGAAAATCTGAGCACAGCACAGATAGAAGGTGATGAAGTGTATAGATCAGCAAAGAACAAACCAATTAACCTGAAATTATCTGTATTAATCTGAAAGGTTTTACTCACTTCAGATTTATTCACTTATAACTTTCAGATTCCACTCTGGAAGCAGAAATCAGGACATGGAGATGAGCCTGTTGTTTGGGTAAGGCATTCTTTTCTCTCTCTTCAGAGTGTGTGCTTCTGTGATTGAAGATGGCTGCAGGATCAGACATGGAGATAATTAGAAGCTTTCTGGATATGCCCCTGGCCAGCTGGCCCTGAGTGTCCCTGCTTGAGCAGGGGCTTGGATCAGTTGACCTCCAGTGGTCCCTTCCAAGCTCAACCATTCTATAGTTTTGTATTAATATTTATTATTCTTTTACAACAGATATATAAAGAGCCTAACTCTGGTGCTCCTTATTACCATTCATAGTAAACTAACAGCCAGATAGCCAGTAAAATCGACCTTAACATTGATAAGAGTACATTACAGATTTGTGAAAATTATTATCTGGATATTGTTGAGGCTACCAGCTTTGTAGAATTTTAAGTAGATGTTTGTACTTGTAAGAAGTAGATGTGTGAAAATATCCAGAGGATACAAATATAGGCATTATATGTATTTAGATGTCAGCAATTAAACTGACCCATAAATGGTAGCTTTGGAGTGTCATTTGGTCAATGAAGGTAATTCAGTAATTGCCACTAGAGGATTCCTTTGAATTATGTACCACTACAGAGTTCTTTCAGTTATCTGGCATGGAAAAAAACTGTTATTTCTTGTGATGATTTCTGTTTCTGAAGTTCTGTAAAATAATCTGCAAACTTCTGAAGCTCTGTGATTTCTGAATCATTCATTCTGTCCAAAATACTGGTGTATTTATAGTACAAAAATATTTAGTTTAAAAAGAGATCAGAGTGTTACAAAGATGATCTAAGAAGGAATAAGAGAGTTGGGAAAGGCCACCATAGAATGGATTTCTCATAGAAGTGCATGGATCAAAACATATTTTAGCTTTGTTTCGGTGGATCACAGTATATGTAAACTTGTTCATTTTTCTTGTACTCTGAATATTGTTGCATACAGTTGTGTGTCTCTTTTGTTCTGGCAAAATAGCTTGCGTAAGGTCTTTTCCTTTATAATTCCTTTGGAGTTAGGATATTTAATACTGAAAATGTCAAGAGACAGTGCATCAAATCCTTTTTTGTAAGTGGATTTAATGTAACCTTTAGTAAGCTGTTAACATCTACCTTCAATTTGATTTTGGAAAACAGCTGTGTATATACTTGACACCTAAGTAACTTTAGTTTCTCCAAACCTCCACCACACCTATGTTTCTTTGAAGTGAAGGAATAAAACTGCACCTCAAAACCCAAGTATCAGGACAAAAGAGTTAACTTGAAAAAGTGTGATATGGTACCAATAGGTGTTTTTGCTAGCTTCAACAGCTGCTGCAGGAATTTGTCTTATTCCTACAGTTCTCTTGGTCTGAGCCTTTTGCTGGTTTTTCATTGCAGGCTGTTTTTTGGGGTGCTTTTGGCAGCTAAACACTCGGCACTCAAATTCCCAGACTGTGTTACAGCAACAGGTACAACATCTCTTGTTAGAAGATTATTAGATGATCTTAATGTCAGACTCTCCTATATTGTTGTGAGCTTTTATTTTGGACTGGATTTAAGACAAAAATGCTTAACTTCACTCAAAATTTGTGTTTTGGTGTTGGACATGGAAGAGATTTGCTGTTTTCTTAGGAGTAGCATACACTTTAGCTCCAGGCTTCGATCAAAGGAGGCTGAAAAGGAATGGGGAGAATACCAAGGTTTCTGGAAAGGCACAATGGGCAAGACACACAGTAGGAAATCTCTCTCCTGGTGTCGGATATGTTACAGGCTTAATACTTCAAGAGCACAAAGCAAGATTTAAAGAAATATGTAGCTTCTGCTTTTAGGAAACATTTTTTTTTCCGCTCCTTTGCCAGTTTCTCATTAATGGTTGTTTAACTAATGATAGTTGCCGTCTTCCCAGGACTACCATGTTATTCTACTTCACGTCTCCAACGGGGAGCAGAAGTTCATTTATGACCTTGACACAGTGTTGCCATTTCCATGTCCTTTTGACTTGTACTGTGAGGAGGCCTTTAGGTTGGATGACAGCCTTCGTCCAGAATTTCACAGGTGATGACACAAAATGTGAAGACCGTGAATATTATTTCATGAAATCAAAGTTGAAGTTTTCTTTGTGGATGTATAGTGACAGAGGTTTTTTGCTGTACTCCAGTAAAATAAATGCACTGTGTTATTTTTCTAAAGCACTTTACCTTAGTCGTCAAAAGCCCTTTTCTTTCCTACTGTAATTTCTTGTTAACTAATTGAATGCTTGGTATAATATTGCTGATTTATCTATTTCATGAAATGAGTGCTCCTCGATTGGGAGGAAAGGGCCCTTGTTTTGAGTGATTAATGCAGTATTGTATACATGCCTCTCAATACACTTTTGCGTTATTATTTAGGAAAATCAGAATGATTCGAGCAGATTTGTACTTGAAGACGTTTGCTTCAGACAGATCTCATATGAAAGATGCAAATGGGAAGTGGCGGAAACCTCCTCCTTCATACCCATGCATTGAAACTGCAGGTAAGCTACCAGAGCTCCTTTTTCCTGCTTACAGTGTTGGATGACACAGTCTAAGATGCACTCAAGAAATAAGTATGCTTCCGTAACGTGTGTCCAGAAGCACATCCAGCTAGCTTATTACTTCATATGGAAAAAAAAATAAGGCTACAAAGCATTTGGCACTTCATTTTCTGAACATGTAGA
The DNA here is from genome assembly GCA_033558185.1 of Dromococcyx pavoninus. NCBI lineage: Eukaryota > Metazoa > Chordata > Aves > Cuculiformes > Neomorphidae > Dromococcyx > Dromococcyx pavoninus. The sequence goes on from JAUMJL010000392.1 coordinate 113,990, forward strand.
GTCTAGCATGCCTCCTAGCATTTTCCATTATGAAACATTAATTACTGATCTTCATAAACTGAGCAGAGAATGAGAAGTAAGTAATATTGTTTTGTTACAGCAGGGAACTGAAGCAAAGAAGCCAAATAACTTGCTTAGGGGTCACAAAGTGAATTTTTAACACACCGATTATACAACACTTTAACTGGCAGGTCCCATCCTGCCAGAGCAGGTTATTTGGACAGGAGGAAGTTTTTTGGCTCCACTCAGTGTATTAGATTTGCCTGCATGAGATATTTGAGGTTTCTCTACCAGGTGAATGAACCTGAGGACACTTGAATGCAAACTGGCAAGTCAGCAGATTTTCCCCCAAGCCTTAGGGCTCTTTTAAGCAGTAGTCTAGATAACAGCCTCTGGGCCAAGCAGGTAGTAAAGACTTGCAACTCTGTAAAACAGAAGAGATGGCTTAAACTGTTCTTATCATGCAGCATTTCAAATTATTCTGATCATGGCAAGCTGGCTTACATTCACCATGTGTTTGTCTATTCTCTCATTTTCCTCCCAGATGGAGGAAAGTGTGGTGAAGTTTTGCTCTGGGAGAGTTTTCATGTTATTGCTCTGCATGTTTGGTATTGCTTCTTTTCTAATAATGGAGTGCTGTGGTGTATTTAGGTTAGGGAAGGCAGGGTCAAAGAAATGTGTTTTGTGCTTAGGTCCAAGTTTTTTGTGGTTTCAGGTTGCTGGGAAGTTAAATCTCAGACTTTGCTTTGACTTCTGAGGAAGCTCGGTGTTTCACACCAGAGTAGAATGAATTATGATTGTGGGCAGGAGCACAGGTGTAGTCTTTATTGTGAAGCTTTAGGTGGTTTTTAGACAATCCAGGTTGTGAGGCACCTTAAATTCTACGTGTCAGTCCTTATTTCCAGTAAAGTTTATGCAAAGGTAGTGTAGCGAGTGGAGAATGCCTGAACTACAATTCATGGTTCACCATTTACTGGAGCCTCCTGGATGCTGAGGACTTTTTTGCTTGTGGAAACCTCATTGTTGTGATAGTTCCTCATGAAAGCAAGAGGAATATACATCAAGCCAGACCATGAAGGTGAAAAAAATTCTACTCAAATCAAGAGAGTAGGAAACATTTACTGTGGATAGTAATTACAGAGTGACTCAAACAGCTGCAGATGTGTGGATGTACCTCCAGTTGTAGTGAATGACTCCATAGCTGCAAACCCTGTAACTCTTCCCTTATCTGTCTTGCCTGGCTTGCCCTTAGCTTACTGATGAGGAGCATCCTCATAGTCTCAACCAGTCTCCGGATTGTCTCTGTGATCCTGGCAGATGGTGAAAGATACGTAGCTCTTCATTCCTGTCGTGCTTTATCTCTTTACTCTGTACCTTGCCATGCTGAAAGGAACATCCATCAGTCGTCCAGTTCAAGATCTGCTCAAAACAGAGGTGCCTTAGGGTTCTGTCCAGTCTAGTCCAGGGATGGAGATTCCATCACCTTTCTGGGCAGTCAGTTCCACTATTTGACTGCTGTCAAGGTTAAAAAAAAAATGTAGTATGTAATCAGAATGTTCCATGTTCCAGCTTGCCTTTTTTGCTTGTTTTCCTGTTGCCATGCTCCTCCAAGAAGGCTCTGGCTCCATCTTCTCTGTGTCTCCTGATCAGGTAGATGTAGACAGCAGTAAGGTCTCCCGTTCATCTTCTGTGTTTAGGATTGAACAGGCCCAGTGCTCTCAGTCTCTCCTTGAATATCATGTTCTCCTTCCCCACACAACTTGATGTTCCTCTTCTGGGCTCACTCCAGAGCTCACATCTATGTGCTGATGACCTCTGGTCTCCAGGTCGGTTGGCTGAATGTTGCAGATGAAAGGAACTGGTTACCCTGCACCCACAGAAGGTGGAAGGTCATTCACTAAGTAGTTTCAAGGGTCAGAACAGGAATGGATTGTATTGGGTCTACGATGTGTCTTTCAAATTGTCTTTCATTCAGTACCAATTTTTCCTGCTTTATCTTCCCTGTATTCTCTTGAGATGTCTTATAATGACGTGTACTTCAATGTGCATGGTGCTGTAAGTCAGTGAGGAGTCTGGGTTTAACTGTTGTGGAACAAGCAGGTGCTTTTAGCTGAATCTAAATCCTGTGCTTCAGTGATGTGGTTCCGTAGGTGAGCACATGTCCTGCAGGCAACATATAGCTTTAGAAAACATTGCTGTCAACAAGTGCAACTGGTAATTCTCTTCCTTTGGACATTAGTAATGTCTCAGCACAGTTTGATTGGACATAAAAGTGCACTTTTTAAAGCTTGATGGAAAACTGGGTGGCAGGCCTTCTGTTATCATGTTCACGTCCATGCCAAGTTCTGTTGCAGATAACTCTTTCCTCCTTGGCGTTTCATTTAGAGTACTCTGCTTTCCATGTTAATTTGTGTTTGCATTAGATTAAATTGCTTTCATGTTTCATGTTGGAGGTGACTGGAATTTGATGGCTGACACACTGATCACATTGTTTTAGTATCAGTTTATTTGTGAGGCACATTTAGATGAGTGTTGTTGTTGTTTTTATTATTATTATTTTGCTGTCCAAAAAAGAGTAGCCAAATTCCTAGGCTCTTGAGAAGATGATTACAAAAGCATACAGGATTTTCATATTTCTTCTGTTTGCTATATGTCTTATTTGATTTTAAGCAAATGTTTGAAGACTGAAAAAATACAATAAAAATGTATGTCTTTTTTAGTGTATGTTGTTAAAAAGAAATCTGCCCATGAACTCTCAGTATTTAAAGATCATCAGTACTCTGGTACTGTTGTGTTGATACAATTTGCTATGTGTTCAAGCATATTAGTTACATTTACGTACTATCCTTATCCCACTGGGTTTTAAAGCTATTAGTAAATTTAAAAAGACAAGAATGCTTGCTTTTGGTACTAAAATATTGCCTCTTCCAGAGCAGAGCAGCTGTCAAGCCCGAATATAGCATTTTGGGAAAGGAAATTCCATAATATCTAATCCAGATGTAAGCTAAATAGGGCCATCAGTAGGATAATGTAATTGCCCCATGTGGAGCTAGGACAGGATACTTGGCCCAGTGATCCTTTTTTTATGAAATATACCAGGAAATGTTTAGTGATTGTGAAATTCCTTTTGGAATTGAATTTAGGAATCTCTCTCAGTAATCAATTAAGCATTTTCTTCTCTACTACTAACTCAAAAGGAATAATTCTTGAAACTGTATTTGTGCTGCTCATGGTGTTGTGAAATAAGCCTTCTAAAATAAGCTTATCTTGAGTCAAAAATTCCAGTCCATGCTTAAAGTATTGAAGCTGGAACTAGGTATTTTTGTTTGTTTGGTTTTAGGTTTTTTTTTAAAGAACCTTAGCATTATTTTTTTAGAGAACAAACAACACCAGACCAACCACCAAAACAAAGAAACCCTTCAAACTCCTCAATATCGCATCAGAACTCGTGTGCTAAACGTAAGCCTTTTGCAGCTGGCCCTGCTCTAGCCATTTCTCAGAACTAGGCTCTCTGTTTCACAGGGGCTTTACTCAGGCCTCTGTTCTGCTCTGCTGCTGTGCATGCCAGGAGAAGCCGGCTAACCTAACGGGGTGCATGGGGCTTTCTCAGCCAGCCCTATCCTCAAAGCAGCTCTGCTGGAATGACCATGCCTGAGCTGCAGCAGATTTCCTCTGGTGTCACCTGTTTGCCAATTGAAAGAAAACAGGGGAGTCTCTGGTATTTTCTTCAAATAATAAAAATTAATTAGGTACGATTTCGTGCACAGATTCATCGTTCTAGGTCTGGTGAGCCCAACCTGGGTTTTTCTTTGTCTTCTTTCCATAAATTAATGAGGTCTGATTCTGCTTAGTTTATGAGTCCTGATGAGATCAGCCCTCCTTACTGCAAGCCTGTGTAAAATGCAGCTTGCACAGTGCATTTCAAAATTACTCAGAACAAATGATCTTATTGCTTATATATAGTTATAAGCATCAGCTCTAACACTGAAAATCATTAGTTTGAATTTCAGTTCTCCCCAGGTGTTTGGTAGGATCCTGGCAGGATTGATTCATAAGGGCTTTTTGTTCTTTTTATTATTAAAATCCCTGGTATTCACAAATAATGGAATTTTACTTTGTTGTTGTTGTTTTGGAAAGCATGAGTAGGACAGCTGGGACCTTCTGGAGGTGTGTATGACACATCTGTGTAACAAGCAAGCTTCTAGACAGAGGGCAGGCAGATGTCTGCAGTTTCTTTCTGTATCTCTCTGAGGTGGTGGTAGGATCCTACTGAAAGCAAAAAGGAAAGCACTGATACACGTCTAAGTAGCTCATACACACTTCATGGGAACCTTCTTCTCCTCTCATTTGAGAATCAAACTCCGGTCTGTCGAGTTAGGCCCCTACTTTGTGATATTTTGTGGAAGTAAAGAATGAAGTCAGGATAGAGACAATAAAGGTATAACTAAGGATAGAAGTATTTAAATTCCACGAGTGGCTTATTGAAAGAACACCACTTTCTGTGGAATATAATTTAGGGTGAGGAGCTTTGTTTTACACTGAGATGGACCAGGATGGTTTGCACAGTCAGTTATGTCTCAGCTGTGAGGACAGCATCCTCCAGCTGAATGCAGAAACAGCCTTTGCAACTCTACTTGCAGAACCACTCCTCTCCATGCTCAGGCAACGGAGGGGAATCTGAAGAGCACTGTAGACAGCAACACAAGTCTGTGAAGAGCCCAACTTTCAAAGTATTTTTGTGCCCCCAGGGTTAGGCAGCAGCCAAACTGATCTTGGAGGCTTTGTTTCAGACTTGCCCGGTTTCAGCAGCCCTTTGGCGGTGTCATTACGCAGAGTTAGTCCAAGGTCTGTGAGCAAAGCAGAGACATGGGTGACAGGTTGCTGTATAACTACTGTTGGCAGAAGCCACAAGTGTCGTGGCTAACAGTGCTGTCTGATAGTGCATGGCCTTTTATTTCATCCCTGCTTGGAGCAAAAGTGTCAGACTTTATTAAAAAAAGAAATTGTCCAGGAATCCCAGAATGTTTCCACAAGGTCTCATTGGCAGTGTGTGTGCTTAACAAAATGGGTTTGGTCAAAGAGGAAGCATTGGCTCTGAGCATACACAAATGTGAGCTACTATAATAGCCGCAGCACCTGAGGAGGACTGCAAGCGTAATGTAAATGTTTAAAAAAAAAACCCCAATTGTGCTGCTCTCGACCTTGTATAAATGTTATTTTAATCATGCTCCTCCTTGCTTTTGTGGAGAAATGCTCTTGATTTGTCAACATCCAGATGTCTCTTCTGTAAATTCTGCTGTTTGTCACTCTTCATCTGCTTTGGGAAGAGCACTTTTTGGTGTCCTCATACGTTTTTGCTGAGCTGTTTCTGAAAGCAGTAGTGTCCAACATCACTGGCATGGCATTCGGATATGGCACATAAGTAAGAGTGGCATAGAGAGCTTGTTATCTCCTGAATTGAATAAAATGGGAGGGTTCTCAACATGTTTTTTTTTCCTGTGGATAGCTCTAGCACTGCTTCAGTGCCATCTACTGACTGGTTCTTAGACCAGCCACTCTTCACTTCCATTCCCTTGTTTGCTTCGTTAAAACAATATTTATTTTTATTAAACTTCTCTGACAGACTCTGTTATGCTCTGCCACAATCCTTCTGAGTTTAAGAGAATATTTCACTTCCTACAGGCAATGTGACAGCAGCCTTCGAGTTGCTAACAACAGCAGCTGTGTTTGTAACTCTGCTGGAACAATCCCCTTTGGGCTTCTTTGCCATTTACAGAACAGTTTCATGAATTTATTATTCTACTATGCCCAGTGCACATAAAGCAGGGAATTACTTATCCTTCAAATCGTAAACTATATGAACAAAATCACAGATGTTTGTAGTCAGAGCTGAACAGGCTGAGGAATCAGAAACCTCTGACGAGCATGGTTCTGAGTCAGAAAAGCTTCTATCAGGCCAGCTCTGGAGAAAGGCTGTAAGGCACCTAAACCCAAAACTGCACACCAGCACTTTGCACTGAGCTATCTGGGATCCACAAATGGGACAGAATGGTTTCTGCCTCTCCTTCGAGGTCAGAGCAGATGAAATTCCTGGCAAAGCACAGTCTGGATTACTTTTGTCTTGAAACTATGGCAGAAGCCTTTTCCCCCTCTAGCTTGGTTCAGTGGTTCAGGATTCAAAAAAACCTCATCCTGGGTTTGTGTCCTTCTTTACCCGAGCATCCCTCTAGGCTACAGGCTGCATTACATCAGATGTTTCCTTCAGGCTGCGTATTCCAGACTTGCAGTGGGCCAGTGTACAGCAGGGACCAAGTTTAGGGCTGGAAGGAGAGCACATACTGTATGTAGCCTGGGTGGTAACAAACTGTAGGTCAGCCAAGGGGCTAACGCTTCCAAGAGACACTAAGCAACTTCAAATTCTGCCTGCTGCTTTGATCCAGTTCCTGGGCAGTCAGTGCAAGAGCTGACTCAGTTGAGTTTGGTTCGGAACTTAATGGAGGAACTTTGAGTGATCAGATTTGTGTGAATGCAGGAGGAATACAAGCTCCTGTTTGCATTGCAGTTCCCTGTATTGGTTGTTACTTGCACTCCAGTTCTCTGGCACTACTTGACCTTGCTAGACTGCTGTTGCAGGGAAATAACTCTTTCCTACATGTACTGGTTTCTAATGACTAAGAATGCTTACTGATCCGGTAATGTGATTGTTGCCACGGGCGGAGAGGGGGGATCAGGGGCAAAAACAACCTTTTGGAGACGGGAAATAGATGTTCTCATAGCACCATGCAATTTACAGGATCTTGGCAGACTGTTGCTCTTCACTCTTTTGAACTATCGAAGAGGGTTTTTCAGGTGTTTTCTTGATATATTTATATCTGTGCTACAGAGGCTGTGTCAGGAACTTAAATATTTCCCTTTTTCTGGTCCCTTTTTAGACTCCAAAATGAACTTGGATGACTTCATCAGTATGGATCCCAAAGTGGGATGTGGCTCAGTATTCCCCCTTTCAGACTTTGTGCATCGATTTGGCAGACAGCCTGATTACAGCTATTCCTTGGAAGGGCAGTGAAGTGAACAAAGAATTTTTCCTGGCTTCTGTTCTATGTGGGTGTGTTTTGTTTTGCTGCTCTTACATTGAATTTATGGTTTACATTTCTGTACGTGGAATAAGTATATGGGAAAATAGAATACCCAATCTGAAATACCATGAACTGAATAAAAACTTTTATTTTGATTATATAAGAATGAATTTTTTTTTTAATGTTAAATTAAAGGCAAGCATCCCACACGTTACTTTTCCATCTACTGTGCCCAAACTGAAAAGAGCATTTGCATGCTGGAAGAAAAGCTTTTGGAAAAATACATGCATAAAATGCTGAACAATGCAGCTTAAATTGTTACACGTCCCTACATTTTAGAAGTGGGATACAGTATAGTTTCTTTGTTATGATTTCTATCACTTAACTAAACAGATGGTGCATCTCAGTTTAGTTGCTGACTTTATCAGTTAGGCCTTATTTAGCAGAAGCCTAAAGTTCAGACCCACAAAGCACTATGTCAAACCAGGTAAGTATCTAGATTTCTGTGCTCTACAAGGGGAGAATTAAATACCTGCCACTTCATTTAAACTGTTCTGATGCTGATGGTTGCTGGAAGATGCAGTTGCTTCTGCTTCTTATGCTACCTGCGCATTCTCACCTGCATCTGTGTGCTTGCACTTGGCATTTGTCTGACCTCGTGGTAATCCAGGGTAGGAAGCTAAACTGGTGGATAGAATAAAAGGTTCTTTTTTCCTGCCTCTCAGCTCCTAGAACTGGCATGCCATGAAGTTAGACAACTACTTTTACTGATATAAGGAAATCAGCAGGGACATATGGTTGGGGGGAAGGGAATGAGAAAGCCTCCTGCATACGGGGTAGCTTGCTGCTGATTTCCTTAGAGGAAATATCGAGCTGCATCCTTGCAGGGGAATCCAGGAAAGCCATCATTTTGCTTGGGGGTTTGAAGGAAAGTCGCCCCCATCTTAGAAGTCTGCCCTAAACATGAGATTACAGAAATAGGCTAAGATGGGGTATTTAATTCTCTGGGTTTTGACCTGTTCTACTTTACACACTGGCGTATCAAGAACCACAGACTAGTACAGTAATTCAGGTTAGAAGGGTCAGGCGGTCTCTAGTCCAATCCCCTGTTCAGATCCGGTCAGACCAGGCTGCTCAAGGCTTTAGCCGGTCAAGCCTTGGAAACCTGCTGGGATTAAGAATACAGTAAACATATGTGGTGAACTTCAGCCTTGGTGACGAAAAGCACAGTGACAGTTTTAAGTATTAAGGGGTCATTTTATTTGTAAGTACAGAAAAATATAAAACCTTCAGAGATACTTATACATATATTGCTGTTGTGTAGGTGTCATTATATACGTATTCTATTACTGCACCTCCCATCAGTTCCATAGAATTTACTCAGCCTGTTAACAGCAGAGGGAGACCATTGAGTGAATGTGAGATTGATACACTTCACCCAGACATCTGTTTTTCTGTGTCATAAGGGCTGGCTTAATGTAGAAACATATACACTCAGATGCAGCACAGCTGGCTGACCATGCAGATAGGCTGCTACTGCAGGATTCCGGGGGTGCCTGCACGGACCATGGATTGGAGGCCAGTTGTTGGGGCACTCATCTGCAGAGCTGGGGGATTGGTCTGTGGTTTCTGTTTCTGAACCAGCTTCACCAGAAGAAACTGAAGTGTTGGAACTTAGGATTCCTGAAAAACTGGTGCTCAGAGCTCTCCTGAGAGAGTGTAGCTCTGGATTTAACTAGATACACCTATGTCTGATTTATCTATGTTTGGATGAAATGGCAGTTCTGTGTGAGGCTGATATGGCAGGCATGCTTTGAGTGAGTGAAGACATTGCTACTTAATATTTTTTTGAGTGAGATCAAGTCTGGCTGTGAATGTGTACACAGCAGAAATTTGCCTTTTCTCCTCTCTGCAGATGATAACCCAATGCCCAGGGCATTTCACAGACTGGCTGGGTTAGACAACAGGAAACTGGGGATTTAAAGATCCATATTTTAGATAAATGGGTTATATTAAGCATTTCTTACAATTCAAGTAAGTGACTGAATCTCACATACACAGAGTTCCTGTGCGCTGCTCAACAGATCCTTTTAAGTTGTTGCAGAAGATTAGGTTCTCATCCCTATTGAGTATGTCATGTGATTTAACTACTGAGCTTCCTCCCTTAGCTGAATTCTGGAGCCTGAAATCTGTGGCACAAGATGCAAGAGAACATTTATAACCATTATTCAGAATATAAAAGTTTTTAAAAATTATCAGTGCGAAGAGACAGTCCCTTTTCTCTAATCATTCTGAACAGATGCTTAATTTTACACGTGGCAGGCTGGGTGTGTGTGATGATAGCTTTTTTATCATTAACAATATTTTATAGCTCTTGTGAAAAGTGGTCATTCCAGTGGTATAGTTAACAGCCAGAAAAGGATTTCATTCAGTGCTGAGGGTGTTGCTGTTGTGTTGCCACCTTCAAGCCCTTCAAGCCTGGTGGCATTTCATCACCATTTCACAAGGTGTGCTATCAGAAAGCCAGAATTCAGGCTCATTTAGGGCCTCAAATACAAGGAGGACCTACTTGCCTCACCATAATTAGCAGAGACTAGCCCTTTTTCTAATGCTGATTAGTCCAATCAGAGGGACTGAGTTTCCTCCCCTCTTTGCTCCTTTCTTTCTTCAATTAATCCTCCTCCTGAATGCTTTGAGGAACTTGCTGTGTTTAACCTTTCTGCTGTCATCTCAGCCTGAGGCATGAAGTGGCTCCACCAGCGTGGTTTACTCTCTTGAGCACCAAGTTGCAGGCAGAAAAGCAAAGAGCCACTTTGCTGAGTGCCTGCAGAAGCAGAACATGTCAGAAGTACAAGCAAAGAACTGCCACTGTACATCTGGTGGCGCGGAGGCAACTTCATTGCCAGACATCACAAATTATCAGCTCTGTGGTCACTGAGGTATTTAAACACCTAAAATTCAGGCACTTTTTTCCCACGGGCATACATACGGGGTACACCACGTGGCAGAGCGCAACTCTGTGGCCCTCAGGGATTGGCTCCAGGCTGGCTGATACAGCCACCCAGCGCCAAGTGGCACTCTAGGGAGAGCCTGACCCCTTAATGCAGGGAAGCTGGGCTCATGCTACCACGGGGTATGAAATAATATGAAATCTTTGACATTATTTCAGGTCTGATTTGCTTGGGTGCATGAGCACAGCAGGATAAGTGTGTGCTCACCTTTACTCCATGCTGTTGATAGCCCTTGAGACTTCCTCCCTGTGTCCAGATGATGTCCCAATGTGTCCAGCACAAGTACGTGCTTGTTTATTTGCACTTTCAGTATGATGCCTTTTTAGTGCAACTTAGCTTTCCATTCCCTAGATAGGCCGGAGAGATGGGCTGAGTCCAATGGGATGAAGTTCAACAAGGCCAAGTGCCGGGTCCTGCACTTTGACCACAACAACCCCATGCAGCGCTACAGGCTGGGGACAGAGTGGCTGGAGAGCAGTCAGGTGGAAAGGGACCTGGGGGTACTGATTGACAGGAGGCTAAACATGAGCAAGCAGTGTGCCCAAGTGGCCAAGAAGGCCAATGGCATCCTGGCCTGTATCAGGAATAGTGTGTCCAGCAGGACAAGGGAAGTGATCCTTCCCCTGTACTCAGTGTTGGTGAGTCCACACCTTGAGTATTGTGTTCAGTTCTGGGCCCCTCAGTTCAAGAAAGATATTGAGGTGCTGGAGATGGTCCAGAGAAGAGCAACAAAACTGGTGAAGGGACTTGAGCACAAGTCCTATGAAGAGAGGCTGAGGGAGCTGGGTTCGTTTAGCCTGGAGAAGAGGAGGCTCAGGGGTGACCTCATCGCTCTCTACAACTATCTGAAAGGAGGTTGTAGACAGGTGGGGCTCGGACTCTTCTCCCAGGCAACCAGCAATAGAACAAGAGGGCACAAGCTTAGACTCTGCCAGGGAAGGTTTAGACTGGATATCAGAAAAAAGTTCTTTACAGAGCGAGTAATCAGGCATTGGAATGGCCTGCCCAGAGAGGTGGTGGATTCACCATTCCTGGAGGTTTTTAAAATAAGACTGGATGTGGCACTTAGTTCCATGATCTAGTAATCATAATAGTGTTGGATTAAGGGTTGGACTTGATGATCTTGGAGGTCTCTTCCAACCCAGATAATTCTATGATTCTATGATTCTTCACCTTGTCCCTTCCAACAGTGAAGCCTTTCTGTGGTCCAGGTATTATTACAGCATTTATGTGCTGAGAGCTGTTGTGCAGTGGCTTTTTGGATTAGGTTACCCTTGAATAAAGTGAGGGAAACCCCCTGCCCTCAGGTCAGTTACTTGCAATCCCACCATCTCCCAGCTTCTGTATTCTGTTGGTCACTGGAAATTCTCCAACACTTTGAGACATGATAGGGCACAACCCTGATTGCCTTATAATGGTGGGATGTCCTCTCTCACAGGTAGTTTCTCTTGCCTCCATCAGGCTATTCATGCAGTCATCTGCAGCATACCAAAGCACACCTCTGACTCCACTGCCTTTTTCTCTTTACTGCTGCTTTTTAGTTAATAATACAGTTTATCCACCTCTTTGGGACTTTAGAAAAAAGCTGGCCATATTCTGGCGTGCATTTACTTGGTTGGTGCATTTCTGCAAATATGAATGACCAGGTCTATCTTGAGAAAATACCATTTCTCAATTGGCCAGCAGAGAGAGCAGTCAGCATTTGGTGGCTGTGTAGGTTGGGACGCTTAGCAGAGGCACTGTCCTGCATGCTTGGCCCTGCCAGGAGCTGTTACAGCTCAAAACTAATGATTCTGACAGCAGTGGAGAGGTGGTCTGTATCTTGCAGGCTGTGCCTGATGAGTTACGTATTGTCCTTGGCTGCCCGGGTCTCTCATGTCCTTCCTGCACATGAAGCATTGTACGGCAGCATCGTCAAACCACACCTACCAAGCTTTTGGAATCTGCTCAGCATTCGCAATCCGTGCCAAAAGGGGTGTGTGACACCTTAGAATATCAGACTAATCGTTTTGCTATCCATATATGGATTTCAGGGCCTAAATTTACGTAGCTGGGATATTGCAATCTGATATATGCTGTTAGGGAGGCAATGGGGTGCATTTGTATGAATGAGATTCCAGCACGAGAACCCAGATCAGGACATTTTGACCTGCATGGCCTCCTCTCCTCACCCCTCATAGTCCAGTCAGAGGCTCATGTGTGCGCTGAAGCACTATTGCTCTCCACACGCTATACAATTGCCATCTCTGGGGGCTGATTTCAGTCCAAATTTTTTCGTTTTATGGGACCGTAGGTTTTTCCCCCCACCTTTTCAGCACGTGTGGGTTGTGAACTAGATGACTTGAGAAAACTGTAGCAGAGAATAGACAGGAGGTGTGAAAATCCCACCGTGTCCCTAGAGTAGCCACAGTTACCTCCCACAGGGTCCCTTGTGGAACAATTACCAAGCCACTATCCATGACCTAGGTGGTGGCTGTCCCATGTGACTGGCACGAGTCACACTGCCGGAGGGGAGTACCTGTGGAACAATGCTTCATACATCACCCGGCTGAGCAGGTGGCTCCAGATTTCCCTCCTGCAGTACTTTGGATTCACAGGCTTGAAGAATCTCATCTTCTCTTGAGGTGAAACCTGTCTGGACGTCCATCTCTTCAGATAATTATCTGCTCATAAATTTGAGGGAGGGAATGCTGGTGATTTCTGTCTGCTTTCTGGCTTCCTTGTTATGCAGGAGTTGGCCTAGGTGAGGCCAAGGTTAATGAAGCATACCTGGAGAGTGAGTGTCCACGGGTATCTGCTCAGGGTTGCTCAGCAGCTCTGCGCACCCTTCCCCCTTGGAGCTCGGCTCACAATTAAAGTTTTTGTTTGCTCTCATGGAGTCAGAAGCAAAGCACTCCATACAAATGCAGCCTTTCAACAAGATAAGTGCAATTGCAATAGTGGTTCTGGAAAATCTCTCTGTTTTGACCTAACATAAACAAATATGGTTGCGTAAATATCCTTAGTGTTTCCTTATACTTCCAGTAGGAAATACCTTGGATATTGAGGGCAGCTAAAACAAATCTTAGTCAGTTATCTAAGACCTCTGGCAAGTCCCTGAGTTTCTGAGTGAGCTAAGCCACTTCCTAGGCATGAGGTGTACCGAGCTTTGTTTTATAGCAATAAAAATAAGCATTTCAAAGGAGCTGAGCTGTGAACTGTCACCCATGAAGTCCAAGTGAAGCGGCATTATTCACCTGAATCTGGTTTTGAGTGTCTGGCGATGATGGTGCAGAGGGTGATGAACAGGGTGTTTCCGATGAGCTGGATTCCTGACATTGTATTACTTAAAGCAGGAAATGCTCATTTGGCCTGGTTCCGTGTCATACTGGCCTTCCCCTGCAAGGCTATATCTGGAACCCAAACACTGCAATAAAGCAGGAATCATTATATGTTATTTTTTTTTTAAACAGCCTACCCAGTAAGAGGATGGTAGTTATCTCAGCCTTCCCTTCTTTTCAGTATGCAATTGTGGTGGCGTGCTTCCCACTGGTTCAGCTTGGCTGCTGAAATGGCAACGCACCAGCTCCAGAGAAAACGTTCTGCTGCGGCTTTTAACCATTTAGCTGTAAAGCTCCCTCCACTTCCACCTCTTCTGACTGCTGGGGTGAAGCAAATGTTTCCAGTCCTTGTTTATAGCCCATGTAATCAGTTCGGCTATTTATACTGTACCCATCACAGAGCACTCTGCTGTATGAAATGGTCACAGTTATATTTATACCACTGAAAAAAACAAAGACATCATAAATCAAGGAGGCGGCAGAGTATTTTTTCCCTTTTGTTTCTTCAGCAATTCAAATTTCTATCAGGCAATGCCATGCTCCTAGGAAGAAAATACATCCTGCTGAAAGTCAGGAATCCTACCGGTGTTTGCGCTTGGATTTTGTCTTACTTGAAGTAAATGCATCTATTTAGTCAAGTAGCCTCTGCCAGCTGGTACCTCGGTATGAATATGCACCACTGCCAGCAATGTCCACAGAGTTGTCTTAATACAGCTGAAAGTAGAGTTTTATCTGCTCTGCCAGAGCTATTAAAAATACCTTTTAATATGCGAAGGCATATGCCTGGACAGAAGTTGTTTTTAAATGCATGGTTCCTTGGAGTTGCTACAAAGTAAATGGAGCTCCAACGCCTGTGTCCTAAGATGCAAAATAACCAGTGCTAGGAATGGCTGCAGGGTCCAGCCTCTCTCCTGGCTGGGGGAGCACTGGCAATCCCAGAGGTAAGCAGGAGAAGAAGGGACTTGGAGGGGATTTGCAATGTCCTAACTGCTGTATTTATTAGAGATGCTCTACTGAGAAGATAATTTCCTTAATCCTTGTTCTCATTTAACTTATTCAATAATTATACAAATCCCCACAAACTCTGAGTGGGTATTTTTGGTAACTGAAAGGCTAAGTAAGGGCTTTGGTTCCTGGCAGAGAAGGACCACACGTGGGTCACAGCAGTCCCTGCTTGCCAACTTCTCCAAGCTCACACCTCACATGGAGGTACGATCTGCGCACAGAGGCAACGGCCCAGCCTGCTCCAAGCCACTGCCTGACCTGGAGCAAAGCAGTCACTCTCCCCGATTTCTGCAGAGCCTGAGTGAAATCTTTCTACTGATGCTTTCTGCAGCCTCACTGCTTTGAAATGCTGCAGAAATCCACGGCTGTGGCATGCCTCAGTCCAAGCCTGGCTGCATGGGTGCAGGTCCCCAGCCCTCACCAGGGGCCACCATGTCCCTGTCACTGGCTCCATGCAGGGCCAATGCAGGTGGTGGAGGTGGTAGATCTTTACCATCCCATTCAGGATGCTGGGTTTACAGAAATCTTCAGAAATTGGGATTTTTGCTCAGCCAGTGAGCAGGAGTAGTGAACAGTAAACCTGCAGATGTAGAGCTTGTCCTGTTGAGGACTTCTGACTCCCTGCACATGAAAAAAGCAAATGTGTGGAGTACAGAAGAGGTATTACCATCTTCATCGTCTCTTGGTCTCATCTGTGGTGGCATCATTGGATTTTTTATTAAGGTCCTCTGCCTGTATAGTGCAGTAGAGCCTGCTCTCAAATAATGTAATAACTACTTCTCACTGCTGCTTAATATCATTTGAAGAATGATCTATGGAGTTCCACCGGTGTGGCCATTAGCACAGTTGGATTAGCAAGTGGAAACTTTGTTTTGAGCTTTCTGTAATAGAATACTGCTGTGCTGTGGCATGCAGGCTGGGTAGGGTTTCATTGCCTTAAGAAAACAAGGACAAAGGATAATTAAATATTAAATGGGATCCAAGATGCCAGCTGATGCAGTTCATCTGGTAATCTTAGGATGGACTGGAGGTAGGAGCAGCTTCCTGAGATAGATACCTGAGAGGGTACTACAGCAACCCACCCTGGCCAGCAAGAGGAGCCCTGTGGTTCTTCCATCAGTTTCCAATGCCAAGAGACTTCAGGGGTAATACGTGTGCTCATGGAGAGGGACAAAAATTAGGACCCTTGGAACATCTGTGTACTTCAGATTTCCTCTTTCTCCATAAATCAAACGTCCTTTCTGTCTGTCTTAAGGCCGTCAAGCAGGCTGTACTTACAGCAGGCAGCACATATTAATGAAAAAAAGAAGAGGTTTTTGATTAATGCAGAAACATTCCTTCCCCTCCACAGGATGAGCCATATCCTAAAGCCTCTCCCTCAAGCAAAGCTGCTGCTGCCAAGAAAATTATTGACTTTCCTTACACTACAGAGCCAGCCTTCTGAAACACAGCTTCTAGTGTCTGTCTGTATGTCCACATGAGCTGTCTGTGTACCTCTCTATCTATGCACACAGAGACGACTTCCTTCATGGCAGCATGTTTTGCAGGGGATAATGGCTTCTTGTGCTTGCTAAGCTCACCTCAGCATTAACAATGAGTGGCATTAAATTACAACTTCATCTTTCCTGTTGGCTCTTCCTGAGCCGGACCCGCACCTTGGCTGCTGCCACCCAGCCGGGTGTAAACGCTGCACGGGATTCCTGCTCCCCTCCCTCCCTTGTGCCTGGGCAAGTAAATCTGGATAAGTTGAGGTCCTTTGCTTTCTGAGACTTAGGCCAACATTTTCTCGCATTCCTAGTGGTTTTAACTTCCATTGCCCCCCCATCCCATATCCCCTTGGACACATATAAAGATGTTGGTTTTTTTCTGATATAAGCTGTGCCAAAACTTGGTTCTTTTAGGAGGATAAACTGGCAGTGGAAACATTGGCAGCTATACAGGCAAATATCGTACTGCTTAAAAATCTTTATTTAGAGTGCTCCATCACAGGGTAGTTGATTGGTTGTTGGGATTTTTTCCTTCTTTTTGAATGGTAGTGAAGATGCCATAAAATTAACTGCAGTATTATTCCACTGAGCTGTATACTTTGTACTCATTTGCCTTCAAAATTAAAAGCAATCATGATAAAATAAAGCAAATAAACAGTCCTGAGGAGGACCTAATCCCTTTCCTCCACACCCCCAGCAGCCACCAAAGCCAGCAGAGGATCCTTTGGAAGGCTTTGTTGCTCTGCCACAGGGATATTGATATTTCTGGCCAGCTGACAGCGTGAGTGGAGTGTAAACATTTGGCTCCAGCAGAGTTGCAGAATGAGGGAGGCAAGTTGTGCACGAGATAAACTGGGTCTTTATGATTGCGCCCAGCTGGGGGAAGACTGTCTCTGGGGGAGGACTGTGGATGTGAGTGAGATATGGCCCGATGGCCTGCTGCACCCTTGGAGAGAAGCAGACACAGGCAGAGGGAGATGTGGCCATCAGTGGGAGGATGCTGGTTTTGCAGCAGGGCTGGATGCTCTCCTTCTGCCTCTGCTGGAGTTCCTGGCTGTTGGGTCATCCTGAAGCCAGGGCTGAGGGGGTTGAGAAAGGCTTGAACATACACCAATCGGGGCCCATTATGGGCCGGAGAAAAGAGCTCTGAAGGAGTACTGAGGGTGCTTGCAGTGTGTTTTGCATCCAAGTAGCTGCCATTTTGCACGGGGGGGGGGGGGGGGGGGGGGGGGAGGGAAGATAAGTGGGTAAAGAGCACCCAGGCCTCTTCTTTCCAGCTCTTACCAAGCAGACCAACTAGCCACGCTTGTTCTGGTTTGATTGCCACAATCTTTTAAAACTCGAGTCTTAACCCTATGTATTGGTGAACAGAGTAGTATTGCTGTGCTGCTGCCTGGGGTCAGCCAGCCTTCCAGCACTGACTTTCCTGAAGAGCCAAGCAAAATAAAAGAAAATGAAGAACAAATGACTTTGTAAATATTAAACAAATACCTTGAAGCTTAGGAAGCCTAAGGAGAAGAGGTGTAAGGTGCTGTTGCACTCAAAGGGATACAAACTTACTCTGCCTGGCTCCACGTGCCAGAGGATGGGTGGTGTGTGGTGGCTTTCCTCTCTCAGCCACTGCACACGCATGTGCATGTGTGTGAAACCAGTTAACTTGGCTTTCGTTTTATTTCTGAATGTTCAGCCTAAGCAGGGAATAATAAAATACAAATTTTCTGCAGCACCAGAGGAAACAAATTACTGTCTGGGTGTAGTTGAGGGCAGAGTCTGGCTCATTATTTTCTGTGAAATAATTCCCACCAGGTGTTGTGGAAATCCAGGTTTTCTTTTCCTTATCTTTTTTCTACCTTCTTAAACTTTCCAAAATACTCTGCTGTAACATTTTTCCCAGTCATGTGTGTTAGCGAGGAGAGAAAAGGTTAAATTCTCCTTCCGAACTATAATGTAATTCATTTCCTGTTTTTCACAGCTGTCTAGACAGATCTAACGAGCATTAACCCTGAATCTCACCATTGGGTTAAAAATAGAGGTTTTTAAATATGAAAGTCTGTGGTAAGAGAAAGATTGTAGGTTTCTATCTACCACCAGGAGCCAACTTTTTAAAGGAGAACCATTTAATTGTCTGTAAGCAAGAAAAAAAACACCAAATGAAATGACTTCAGTTTCCAAGGCTTAAAAAGGACCCTGGTGCTTTATATACACCAGCACATGTACAGGCGCTGCTGAGCCATGGTTCGGACAGGTTGGCCCCCCTTTAGGAGTTATATTTGTCTGGATTTACACCTTCAGCTATATCCAAAAAAAAAAGAATAAATTTCTGTTTCAACAGGATAGATGTAAAAAGACTGGGAGAACATCATTTAAGAGGTAACCCGTGTTGAAAATTACCAAGAGGCAACTCTAACTGGGAAGGCAAGGGTGAAGGCTACAGTGCAGTGGATTCCAACCTAACAAAGCATTGTTCAGTCATGACCAGACCCAACAGGACTCCATCAGCTTAAGCTGGATCAAGGCCCTAGGTTAATCCTGGCAATCACCCCCTGGACATGTATCTTCTCTGACACTCTTCTTGCAGGCTGGGCTGCAGCACCAGAATGGGAGCAGGGAAAGATTTCTGACCCATAACTTGAGATCAACCCCTCACAAAAGTGCAAGTTTTGGCTGTGGAGAAAAGGCAAGCAGAAAACAAAACAGCAGCCAACCCCATCCCAGCGCTTGGTGCATACAGGGAGCAAGGAGGCTGCAAGGCCGTCACTGGCAGTTTGTCACACACCATTCCTATAAAAGATTTCCCATAGAGTCACCATTTTAGGTACTTCATGAATAAACTTATTCTTACAGGCATATATTTTTAACTCAACACTCAAAAGCCCTTTGAAAATAAGTCAAAATTCATGGCATGCCATGAAGAGGAGGAAATCGCATTTCCTGCACTGACGGCATTTCTCCATATGTAGACTGAACCCCTGCATGTTTATTTATCCTCTGAAGATGGGAGTGGGTGTCTTTCCTGTCCCACCACCCATTTTCAACTCATTTGCATGAAAGCAGCAGCAGCCCTGGTACCAGACCCACCACCTCAGCTGCAAAGCCTGCGGGTGCTGCCTCCTGCCTTCAAGACCTATTCTGACCTGGACCAAAACAATCCAAGAAAAACACATTAAAAGACATCAGTTAGTTTGTTTTCTACTAAAAAGCACAGCATATGACTCATCAAGAATGACAAGGGGTGAACTGGTGTCTTTCAGCTTAGGGATAGCTTTTGAACCCACATGAGTTATTTATAGAGCCTTTTAGAAAACAGCTCTCAATTTGCAATTGTGATAACACAAGCAGGTCAGTTTTTGTCAAAAACAAAGCAACCCCCTACATGATTGACTGGGGTTCAACCCCACACCCCTGGTCAAAGCAGAGAAGCAGAACTGAGGATTAGGGAAAGCTGGGGCAAAGCTGAGTCATAACCGTAATATTTGTTGTGTAAATAGTTTTCCAGATAAATGCCTTTTGCCTGAATTTACCTTCTTATTAGGCTCCAAGACAGAGAGTGAGGGCACTTCAAGGAATTATAGAGAGTGACTTGTTATCATTGATCAAGGCAGGATCTCATCATGCTTTAGGCTGCCTCATCATCCAGCCCTGGAGTGTGGGGGTGTTAGCCACAGTAATAAGAAAATGGGAATAATTAGACAGACCTCACAATCCCACGCAACATATTCCTAAAAAGTATTCCCCTTAAAGGATTTAGTCCATTAAAATAAGTAGAGTACTTTATCTTAAAGTTTGAATACAAATGTATCTTAACAACAGCTTCCTTATCCCCTTGTTGAAAAGGCTCCAGTAATTTTGTATACTGTCCTATGTGTACCCCCAACCACAAGACTCTGGAAAATCATCTATCTGTATTCCTGAGACACACAATAACTAAAAAAAAACCCTCTATATAATAGTGCAACTGAAAAAGCATCTGCATTTTGTGCTTATTTTCATAGCTGGCACAGCTTTCATGAGGCAAGTCACTCTGTTTTACCACAGCCTCTCCTGTTCCAACATGGAACATTTCATTTGCCTTTTTTAACTGGTTTTCCCCAGTTTACTGGCAGTCCCTTCAGTGGGCTCCTGCTCACATTCCCTCTAAGGAGGAGCCAAAGTCAAACTGTTGCAATCCTGTCTAAACAAGATGCAACTGTAACTGAAAGAAAAAGATAAACATCAAAGTCACTTGGACAACGTGTCCAGAAAAAAAAAATCAACATTTTCATAAGCCACATATCGGAGTTGAAGCTACCAGATGATGTGAGCGCTGGTGATCTCTTTTTGGGGCAACAATCACTCTTATGCTTTGGGAGACTATGAATTCATGAGTATGAGATCCACATCAGCACTGTTTGTGCTATTATATATATAATACACACAAACACACTAGAAGTGAGGGCTCCATTTACCTTATTTTCCTTCAAGGCATGATGAAGCAACAGCTATATTCAGGATATTCTGCTCCCACAATTCCTCCAGTTCTGGATGTCCCTGCAGAACAGTCTTCACTTACAGTCACCAGAACCTCAAGGCTGATAAGGTCACCAACTTGGAAGCAAGGAGACAACCAACTGTGGTTCACATTGTTTGAACATTTATTGCAATTCAGTGTCAAAAATGTTTTACAAAAATACATTACTGTCTGCACAGAACAGCTGTAAAAATCAGAGTTGAACATGCAAGGGAAAAAGAAAAAACTGTGCAAATTTATAATGGAAGGATTTTAACCACACAAAAATATTAAACAGAAATCTTACTATACAAGGGATGCCTTTCACTTCACGTCATCTCTAGTTACAGTTGTAAGGAAAAACCAGAACACACGTTCTCTTCCATATATAAGTATTTATAATTACCATAGATTAGTTCTTAAAGATGAACATATTTGCTATGTCAAATTAAAATGTTCTCTTGGTAGCAGACCTGTTTTCATTCTGTGCAGCATACAATGGCTAAAGAAATGCAAGTTCCACTCTCTGTTGCTCTCCCAGAAGGAGAACCATCAATGCTTGATCAATAGAGGGGGAGTCTCTCTGGTATTCAAGGTATTAATATACTGGAGAATGCACATATCAAGGACAGGATGGATTTGTTCTCCCTAGGGCAAGATTCTGCAAAGCCAATTTGCTACCAATGAAATCACCGGAGGAAGAGATGGAATAGAAATTGGGTACCAATAAAGACACTCATGCAGCCCAGCAGCCACATGCTGACAGCTGTGCAGATGGCTGGCCACATCTTCAGAGCCTTTAACAAGCATCACTTCAAGCAGTGATCCGAGACAAGCATCAGAAACAGAACACCAGAGTCCAAACCTTGTAACAGGGAGCCTTTATCAACCTGATCAGCCCCACAGGGTTTATGTTTCTGCAAACAGGCCAGCTCGGAAGAGTGGCATTTTAATTTAAAACTAAGTCTTTTTGGCAAGGTCCTGGTCTATGGCAAAGCTGTGTGATGGGTTTGTAAGAACAACCCCAGAGGACAATGCTGGTTTGCTGTACTGAGCAGGACATAAGCGTGAAACAGCACATCTGATTTATTAGCTATGTAACAGAACTGGAAATTACTGCTCTAAATCAAATTTTAGCTGCTAAGGAATTTTCTGGGCAGGAAAAGCTGGTTTAGTACCTGCATATGTTCTAGAAGGTGATAGCTTTGCAAGAGTAACTGAAGTCAAACAGAAACGGGAACACAAACAGTTCAAAACCTGAGGCAAAGAAAAATAATAAAAAAAGATATTCTCATATACAGAAAGTGGCAGGGTGCAATTAAATGTCTGCATACAAAGCAACGTCTTCAGAGCAATGTTTTCCTAAGCACTTTACAAAATAAAAGGATCTAGAAACTCCCACAATTAAAAAAGAAGAAACCCAAACAATATAAAGGGAGGTGCACACATATTATGATCAAACTTTACCATACCATAGTTAGTACAAAGGGCTTAAGGTATGTACAGCTGAAATTGTGCCTCATATTAAAATGAACTCCAAATACCTGCCTCTTCTAGAAAGCTAAAACAAAGATCTCTGGGATCTCTCCCTTCCTCCCCTGCATGGATCTGTTTTTCCTCTTTACAGCACCACGTTTTACACTGTTGCACTGGTTAACACAACCTCTGAAGATAATGAGATTTCTCTAGATGCGCTGGCAGGAGAAAACCCTGTAGAGAGAAAAAAAACCCTCCTTACATAGTATAAGAACTGATGCATATCTAATGGGCATGCATCAACTCACTGGAAAGTGAAATGTCATTTGAAAAGAACATTCTACTTCCAAAATACAATTAAAAGCCTGTCTTACCTTCCCAACAGCTTTGCCACAATTGTCCTAAGACAAAGAAGTCCTTTTGCACAAGAGCAGCCTTACACCATCCTGCCTGGAAGCCCCTGTTATCACTGTCAGCTTTGTTACTCCGCCACCCTCGGCGAAACAGATGCCTTTGCACTGCTAAAATACTGGTCACTTTGTTTGCAAGTGGTTAGGTTAAGGTATTTGGATGCAACAGCATTTTGGTTTTAATACAAGAGTACTGAGTTCACCACAATAACTCCCTGTACCAGCCACTCAAGAAACAATGAGTCTCCCAAAGAGATCAAGGTCTTATTTGACAGTCGCTGTAGCAGGAGGGTAATGACTGAGGCACAGACTGAATGAGGCTTATTCTGTTTCTTTTTGTTTAGCCCATTTTGCTCTCTAGTACAGTAGCTGCTTGGTTTGCCACTGCTTTGGATACTGACAGCAGTATCCCAGGACCTTGTCCAAGCAACATGCAAATGTCTGTGTATTAACAAATCATCTTCAGCACTTTGACCCCTTAAGATCCACACAGCACTAAGAAACAACAAAAAACCCCCAAACCACTAATTGATGGAAGTTTTGTAAATAGAGGAGCCTCAGCCTCACATTAAGTGTGCCATCAGCATGACCCATGCTCTCTCGGCAGAGGACACAGAATAAACGCTTTGCTTAAGACCACATAAAGGCAATGGTTGGAGCTGAGACATTCCAAAATTGCAGCTGAACACTGGGATTTTCTGTCTTGCTGTGCATGGAATGCACTAGGCTGGATTCAAACCTGAGCTTAAAATTCACCCAGTGCCACAGTCTCGCAGTGGGTAAGTGTCATCTACTAAGCATAGACTCAGACTAGGCAGAATGCCCCAGCATTTCATATGGAAACATGATTGCCTCCCCATCACAACAGTTGGCTCACTACAGGCAGCAGAGGCAGAATACAAATCAAACCAACCCTAAGCCAGTACTGGAAACAGAAGATGCCGAGGGGATGGGTCCTCTCACTGCTACAAAAAGGAACTACAACAATCTCCAAGTACAGTGGCAATGCTTCACTCGCACATTTCTGTCCTCAGTGTCCTCATTCACTAAGCCATATTTCAGCCTTGTCTATCCACTGCCACCAACATGGGAATGAAAACAAACTGTCCTCCCTCTCTAACAAACAACCCCAAACAAGCACAAGTTCATTTGTCCAAGGTAACAGTTTTTAAATCACTTTCAGTTGGCACGAATATGACCAAAAGGCTTATGCTTTCCATCTGCAGTCAAACTGAAGGATGGGTCATCAACACCAAGATAAAGCTCCCTGTCCCATACTTGCTTTCTCATCTCTGATGAAAGCCAAGTTCCAGACCATAGCTACAGGTGGCATAAGCTCCAGAGCTCTCCGGAAGAGCAGAAGCTTGAGTACGCTGTTGGAAGGCAGAAGAAAGGCAGTTTTTGTCAGCATTTGCCTGGTTTTCTCCTTCCCAGGCTTCCTCCCCCCTTCCTCACTGCTCCATCTAAAGGCATCTTTTTTCCATTTTGTGTCTCTTACAAGAATATGCAAAGTGATTTAGTTTGCAAAAATGCAAATACTATCAATTTTTTTAAATATAAACAGCTGCAGGAAAGTGTTGAAAGTCAGTTATAAAAATGTAAAAAAAAGAACAGAATCTTTAACAGTAATTAAATCAGGTAGTTCTTCCTGAATTGTCCTGAGTACTCCTCTTCCTCACAATTCTTTGTACATAGTCACACACAACCCATTAAATATTTACCCTTGCAAACAGCAAAAGTTTTCCACTGCAGATTTTCAAATTGTTATATATGAGCTAGATTCTTCGAGCTCCACTGCAGGGAAAACTGAAGCACTGTATGTACCAGAGAAGACGATGAACCAGATCACGGTCACAGTGAAGTTAGGAGTTTCGCTACTTACTTCATAGGACTGAAAACTTAGCTCTAGGCTAGTGTTAGAAGCTCCCACACAGAAGGTCAGCACTGGAAGCAGAAGAGACTAGGTTGGGTCTTTGCCACGTTCTTGGCAAAGAGAAATATCTGAAGATGTCGTGTCATGTTGGAAATCCCCTGCTTATGCCAGTCCTGACTGCTGTTTTTAGGAAAATGCTGACCTATTTCTTCATGCTGTCTTGGCCATCACCCTAAAATCCAAGAGTGTGAACTTACACATGATGCTGCCAGTCTTCCATTACTAAAACCGTATCATATCACTATATTCAACAGTACAGTTCTCCATCTCTCTTTTACCAGCTCCAAATGACTGAATTCACTTGACAGCATTGGGAAAATAGCAGCATATATATTGGAAAACTAGGAAAATAAAGGCTTGAAGAACCAGATTCTAACGTTGTTTGGGATTTCAACCAGTTTGGGATTTTCAACCAGCAATTAATCTAGTGGAGTTGATACAAGTTTACATAGTGTGATCAAATCCAGTCCTTTGTTTCTCTATAGTAGAACTTCCTCCCTTTTAGATAATCTTCATCCTTGTGGCTTATCTTTCCCCTTTTGCTTAGTCTTTTGTAAGACCAACAAATTAAGAGAGGATGAAGTGAAATCTTAGGTATTTATACGGTGCCTATTGTCTAGGCATTCAAGCACTGAGGAGAGCAAGAAAACTAATGTAAAGAGGTAAGCATTAATACAAGAAAAGATGCTTACTATCACAAATGTTTCCCTTTAAATCATTGTACAAAATATAAAAGTTCACATTGTACACTGGATTTTTGTTTGAAAGGTACTCAATCTATTAGAGGTAGAAAGTGGTATGGTGCGATTCTCTTTTGCAAGTAGGCTAGAGTTCTACCCTAAGTATTTCAGAATGTGTCCTTTTTAAAAACATAGACGTATTAAACTTGTCACAGGGATATTTTTCATAAATACTTTTAAAACGTCATATTTATAAATACGTATGCTAAATAAAACCAGATGGAGAGACAGTTCAACAGTCCTAGCCTCATTGCTTCCTCTGTTAGAAACAAACCAAGAGTTCTCATGGTTGTGGGGCAAATTCATTTTTAACGTCTAAAAATAAAAAATGAAGTTTTTTGCCCTGTATCTTGTACTCTGATCATACAAAAAGGGACTCTGTACAACATGCTGCATTTATACACCAGTCACAGAAGTCTGTATTCCTTATGTGCTGCGCATCAGTGAGCAATTTCACCTTTCACCTTCGAGATCCTCTTGTTGCTTGACTCAGGAGCTTTGAACAAACATGAATATTTACACTATTTACAAATGGAGTGTCCAAGCTCAGTGGCATAAAGTGTCCTCTAAGAATCGCGTAAGCTGCAGTGACCCAAGTTCAGAACCTGAATAAGTTGATAAATTCTTGTGGCGAAAGCGAGGTGGAGCAAGTCTCCGGGTTGTTGGCTGTGCAAGGGTGATCAGTACCCTGGGAAAGGAGAAAACAACTCCATTTAGAGAGACTGTGGAAAGGGTGCCAGAACATCAGTCAACTTAGTGCTGCCCCTCTGCCAGATGTCCTGCTCGCAAACAGATAGAACAGAGCCCAGAATAATATTTCTGCTCTCGCCAAAGCAGACAGCTCAGAATTGTTGGCTTTACTTCCCATGACTTGCTAGTAGCCTCTAGAATATGAAGCCCAAAGATACTATTCATTCTCCTGAGAGAAGAGAGGCTGGAACTTATGATCAGCTTTAGGAGTTTAACTCTAGAGACATTCCATGGATATCACCACAGCGACCAGCAGACTTTTGTCCTGGGCTATTTCGTAGCCATCAGTTCTGTCCAAGTTAATCCTGTTGCCAAGACCTCCCTGTAATGGGTAGACTTGCTGACAGTGCTAAGATGATTTATTACAGGTAGCCCCTACAGTACATCTGTCTCCCTCCCCTCTGGCCTTGGTGGCCACTACTCTTGTTCAATATAGAGTGGATAGGATCTTTGAAGCAGAGAGGAGAAAATGTCTTAATAGTTGAGGGAGAATTAGGACATCGGAAAACACCAGGGTTATGCGGGCAAAGCAACTGCAGCACCCTAAACCAGCTGCAATCAGAGAAAGCACCAAATGCCCAAATTAAATTTGTCCCACCAGCACCTCATACCTTCCAGGAGAGGATGTGGCAGTGCCTGCACAGCTGCAGTGTGTCACCATACTGCTCCTTCCGTGGGTAACACCTTATGAGCTTGAAGTACATCTTTTTCCAATCCAGCTGTCCCTTGTCAGATAAGATTAACCTTTTGCGAATCTGAAAGAAAAAATATCAAAATTATAGCAGGTCAAATAATGTTGTATTTTTTTTCTCTTCAGCTCATGTTGTTCTCCCCTCCCTTGCATAAGACTCATCCTTGCTGGTCCCACAACAGCTCCCTTGTAACACCAAGAAAACTCCTGCTCTGAATATCCAGCTATAACCAGCTTCCTGATGGCAACGGCCTCACCCAGTACTATTATTGAGGTCTATCCCCACGTCACAAAAGCCTGAAATCCTGGGAGCCATCTCATGCTACTTTTTCTGGTTGGCAGGACAGCAAGTATAATTTCAGAACTTAAAGTATTTTGCTTTTTTGTCAACTCTAAGAGTCAGTGATTTGTCACATTAGCTTGGGAGACACCTGCCTTTCTTTTAGGGCTCATTAGTTGCAGAGACTAGATTTGAATATACTTGTTAATAGAAGTAACTTCCCCAGAGTCACTTCCAAAGTCAGATCCAGAGTGAGCAAATAAAGCCAAGTCAGCAGAGAAATCTGGCACGTGATCCCTGAAATACAGAGTTCTGGTACAAACACCCCAGACATTCACCATAAAGAGAGAACAGGATTTTTGTTTGTTTTTAAGTTTATAAGACCTAGATGATCTCCACCCTACAAAGGCCAAAGATGTTTACACAGGTACAATGTGGGTAGCAGCAGGGCTGTTTTCCACATACTGTCCCGTCACTCACAAAACAGCTCAGAGGGGATTTCTTGCTCTAAAGGGCAAGAGAGTACGACTCATTGCTCATGGACGACATCCACGGATTCTCTGCGAGGGTGTCACTCCCTGGGACATCAGGGTGATTGCTGGAGCTTGCCTGCACGTTTTCCCTACACACGTGTGGTGAGGAGCAACTGCATGACTTGCAGTTGTTACCACCTGGATTAGGGTTGAAGAAGTTCACCGTATGACTAATTCCTCAGGCTCCTATTTCAGGAATCATTGCAGTGGCATGCAAAACCCTCTACATAAATCACTTTCACAGCCATTCTCATGCCACCCTGTATCATCAGCTTGCAGTGTAGTCCTCAGATCCAAGAGACAGTCAAATAAGAGGGTCCCACCCATGTTTGTTCACTTGTGAGTAAATTACAACAAGCAATCAAAGGCAGTTTGCATTCCTCCTTGTACCTGTCTGTCTGTGAAGTGGTACTGGCAGAGTTTCTTCCACAGCAGCCGGTCTTCACTGAGCACTTGCAGGTCTGGAGCCACCTGACCAAGGCTAACCAGGTCTCTCCCATCACTCAGTCGCTGCATGATATTCAATTGTAAATACAATGGCAGGTCTGTGAAAGTAGTTCCTTTAAAGGCAGGCTGGAAGAGACAGATAAAATTGAGCTCACCGGAAGCTCGAAACCCAAACAATTCTAGCTTGCAGTAGAGTTACTGCTTTTTAGGCATTGCTATTCACATAGAGAATAAGTAGCAGTTTTTGTAATAAAGAGACATTTCCCATAGACACATTTGACTTTCTGCCCCAGAACAGTTGGAGATATTCTCAAGGAAGGGGATGTGTATTTGTAACACAATAGTTAGAAGCAGAGCCGCAGTCCAAGCCATCCCTTGTCTCCCCTTCTTGTCCATCCCACATCCATACTCCCAAGACTATGCTCCAATAAGCAGCAGCACCACCACCTTTCAGTACAGCAGGACATAGGCGATGCTGGGCTATCAGCTATTAACCATCCAAGTCTCTCCACCACAAGGGACAGTGGCATTACTTATCCAGTTCAGCTCGTGCTACACATTGCTGGGAATCTCATGCTCTTCAGCCATGTTTTTTTTAGCTTACGTCATCACAGGATCCTACTGTAACCACAGGAGGGGCTGATGAGTACCCACAGCAGAACCTTCCCTGCATAGCTTCCCAGGTCTCTGCTGGCAAGGCTAACATTTCCTCTGTGAATGCTTGAAAGACCCGCCCCTTTCCCATCAGCTGCACCCATGGTTTTCCAGGCTGTCCAGCCATACCAAGACACATTCTAGCTTCAAGAGCCAAAACCATCTTCATCTCCCTTCCATCTTTGCCAGGTTTACACAGAGTCTAGCTAGGAGTGTTTTGCAAGTCCACATGGCAGCACAGCTCCAGGACAAATTGACCAAGATCAACCAGTGTGTCCTGTACTTGTGGGAAGTCCAAGGCACACATGGGAGCAAGACATCAGCAAGCACCATAGCACAGGCCCCAGCTGCTCAAAAACCAATCCCAGCCTTATTAAGGCAAACAGCAGCTTTTAGGATTGGGCCCCAATGAAGAAACAATGTTAGACAGATGTGCCAAGTTTATCATTTGCCCTGCACAGAGATGCTGCTATTTTAGTCAGAGTCATAGCACTCATCTCACAATTGGCAGAGCTATGAACTGTTTCAAACAAGAAGCACGTGGATTGCCATCAGCAGGGGAACACTGTGTGAGGCTGATTTTAATCATACAGTTCCATCTCCAGCCATCCCATTGCACGTGAAGCTCCAGGGCACAAGAATGTCTGTACACAAACAGCTCCCCCCTTCCCTTTGGTGCCTCAGTGACAAGCCTGCCAGGGCCATGTAGCACTACTGCCTGGTACCTGCAAGGACCACAGCTTCTCAACCAAGGCATCATTTTTGACCAACTCCACCAGCAAGACAGGCCTGAAACAACCCCTCCAGGACTGAACTGTCTTTGCCACCTCCAGAGGTTATTTCTTCCCATGACAGCTTTAATGCTGAATGCTGAGAGTTAAGCTGCAAGTGCACTGCCTAGTCTATGTAGATGCTTTCTTGGTACCGTTCACAAGTCCAGAATCAGTATCCCTGCTCATCAGTGCCAACTGAGGTCATATTTTGGGGTAGGAAGAATGCACTGGAACCTTGGATCACTTCAACTGATCTCCCTTGCCAGTCTGTCTTTTGTGCTCTTCTGCACTCTCTCTACATATGAGCCTCACCAGGGCACAATAGGCAGGACTAAGCTCAGAGGCTCTTGGGTCAACCCCCTCCAACTCTTACATGCTTATGTCTTACTTTTGAAGAAACCAGGGTGACTCAAGAAAATCCTTATAGATTTCCCAAATCAGGGCCAAAGAATAATCTGTCACTTCTCCCTCAGTACTCCTTTCCAGGACTTTTCAAACATTACTTGTTTTGGAGAAAGAACAGATTATATCGGAGCACTGTCACTTTCTGGACAGGGTTTCTTTTAAAGCAGCTCTAGCACACACTTGATATTTTGCAAGTTTGTTTTTTTTTTTTTTTTACAGTTTTAGGTCTTGGCTGTTGCAAGACATTTTCCCCCAACAACAGCACTCAGTGCGCTGTAAGCAAGTGGCTGCACAGAGCTGCACTTGTTCTTCCTTCCTCTGAACTCAGCTGGTTGTGTGCTGGCTTGACCCGATGACATCTTCAGTGGTGTGAATTTCTTTTTTGCAAGCTCAACATCCATTTATTTTATAAAAGTGTAAACCCACACATAAGGTAAGTCTACAGAGGAAGCAGTTTCGTTCACAAGCAATATTATGAGGCACTTCTGTCTGCATAGGCAAACTTCTTTGAAATGCTTATCTGGGTTTTATCAGTGCCTGAAGTATAAGGAAAAAAACACACTGTACTACTGAGCAGAGCAGTTGGAATAGGGTCCTCACCTGTGGTGCACTCAGGGGAGCAGATATGCAGGCGAGTTGGCCCTGGCAGTGACTAGGCATAGGGCAGCTCCTCAGCTTGCAGACCTGTGTCCCAGCAGCCACTCCACAGTGCTCCCCCTATGGCACCAAGGGAGCTGCAGCCCATCCCAGGACCTGGAAACCCGGACAGACAGCAGAGGTGGGACAGACCACCATCAGATCAGGCACTGCTGCTTTTCAGCTCTTGGAACTCCTGGGGCCTCCAGCATTCATCTTCTCCTGTGTCCTACTGCCTGTATTCTCTCACTGAAAGACTAGAAATTGGTTTGTGTTCCCAGAGAACGCAGCTATCTAAAATGAAAGCAGCCCCTTTGCTCAATCCTTCACAAATGCCTCTGGTTGACCCACCAGGCAAAAAGTTGTTCTTTATATTCCCTTAGGACACACCATGATCTTCCCATGTGGAAACTCCACAGTCCAGTTCACTGCAGAAAACTCTTACAAGGGACACCCCAGCACAGATGTGAGCACTGTGGGAAACCTTTAGCATTTCTGTGAAGCAAGTGTCCATTCAAGGCAGAAAAGAAGTCTAGACATGGTTCTGAACAACTAGTTGTAGATGTCCCTGCTTGAGTAAGGAGATTGGACCAGATGACCTCTAGAAATCCCTTCCAACCTCAAGCCTTCTGTGTTTCTGTGAAGTGAAGCAAGTTCAGATTTGATTCCCAATGTAAATCCAGTTTACGAATTTATCATCTCATCCCTACCAATGCTGTTTAAGACACAGATGCTGTAAAAGCAGGACTCTCATCTGGTTGGAATGGGCAGCTCCAGACTACTGGAATAACCATTGATATTTTCAGCCAGGAAGCATGAAGTTATGCAGCTAGTTGGAAATTTGCATTTAATTTACATATTAAACCAATGTAAAAACTTTAACTTTCTGATAAACAAGTTTTGAAAGCAGTTTCTCAGTTCGAGAAAGACCAAGTTTACTTTTCATACTGAAGCCTAACCTCTTACTACTCTCAAGAAGGGGAGATGGTTTCCTGCCAAGCTCTGGTCACACAGCACTTCATGGCCATCAAGGAGTCAAGCCGCATTCTGTGACCAGTAACAGTGAGCATTATCCTGCATGTGATATGTTGGGTTTGAGTTAAGGGACACAAGCAATGCGAGGAATGCCCAGTTATTTTGACAACTCCAGGTCCTTTCCCAGCACTGTGAGTACAGTGGGAAGCAGTCACCCAAATGAGGACTGCTACATTACAAGGTTTTACAAAGGAGCCATGTTATTTTTAGCTTTCAGGTTTTGTGCTTACCCTGGTGATCTGAATGTTGTTCAGTTGCTGCTGCCAGTGGAGAATACTCTCCATCCTGTGCACCCACATGTTGATGTTTCCAACCAGGACAGACTTGCCAACCCGTTGAACTAAGGTGCAGAGGGATGTGTAGAGGGTCTGCAGCAATTCCCGTATAAGCCTGATGTTCTGCTGATCTTCAAGGACTTTGGAGGAAGAAGAAAAGTTAAACATGGGGAATGTCCAAATCCTGTTCTGAGCCTACATGTTTCTCAGGCAAGTTATTTGCCATAACTTCACTTGGCCTGCCAAGAGAGCCAGCCTGCACTTTTCTTTTTAAAGGAAAGAACTTAAACATTAGCCAGACACAGCAGGTTGAACAGCAGATGGAAAGATCCTCCCAGGATAAGCAGATGAGGTATCTGCCCTTTTTGCAGCACTTCCCCTTTCCAGCAACTGAAAACTGGCCATCTTTCCCCTCCGACACGTGCCAGAAGTTATCTACGTGCACCTCCTTGCCATCTACTCCAGCTGATGTGCAGGGAAACAGCTCAGGATCTCCTTTCTCACGTATACACACACTAGCCAGGCACTTTCAATTCCTAGGCTTGAGACAGAGCTAAAGCATCAGAGAGGCAAGTGGCACATCTTAAGCACAATTCAGCCCCTCAAGCAGCTGAAGACAGCCTTTGAGATTTCCTTTCCTCCAGAGCAGTGGAGCACTTGATCACACAGTAAACTGGTGGCAGAGACCGCACATGTGCCAGGCTGAGGGCAGGAGCAGGCATCTCTTCTGCAGTCAAAAATAGGACTCAGTAGGATGCAGAAGGGGTGGTAGAAAGGAAAGTTGGAGAAGGAGGAATTGCGTCTCAGATACCTACCAAAATACAGACATTTCCTCCCACTCCCCACCATAGTCCTTCACCACGGGAAAATGGAATTGCACTACACAAATAAGCGGTGGTGCCCCTCTTCACCTGTTGTGCATTGCCTGACCGTTGTCAAAGATGTGGTTCACACAGAGTACACCAGATTAAATCAGCCTCTTCCTCCCCCTCACTGTTTCCCTTTCTTACCTTTCTGCACCACTTTTTCCAAAATATTCATGTAGTTTTTCTGGGCAATGCCACTCAGTGACGTCAGCTGAGACTTTGCTATCAGCTCCAACAGCTGTGGATAAAAATAGAAGTTGCAAGCCTTAGAGCGCAGAGATACCTTTCTAATCTTGACTCTTGGTCACATGACACAGCAAAACAGTCCCCAGGCTTGTTTGGTACTTGAAAATAAAAGGAAGACAGGACAACAGAGCAAACTAATGCACAGGGGGGGAAGAGCAGTGGCCAAATAATTCAACCCACATTGAAAGGGGTGGAAAAAAAAAAGCATTCTAATGATCTTCAGGAAAAAAGAAACTCTTGATTTCATGGTTCAGAGATGCAGAGAAACCACAGACTGACAGCCTCTATTCACACCGAGGGAACAACGAACAGCCGACGTCACTGTCCTTCACTCGGGCATAAACAATCAGTGCTATTAGGGAACACGAGCAAATGCCTCTTTGGATAGGGTTATTATTGATGGGGCATTAATGAGAATCAGACTCCACAATTTACGTCAAACTCTTGGGTTGCATGGGTTTTGTCAGAGTGCTGTCACCATGACAGAAAGGTTAAGCACTATATTAAAAACAAACCCTCCTCCCCCCAAACTCCTGTTCCCCCAAGGTTTCCTCCTCTCTGTTCAGCTTGTACAGCCGCATCACCACCAAACCACCTTTCTCTGTTTGTCCCCTTGACTTGTTAACCTCCCGTAATGGAAATCTCGCTTTTGCTTTCAATCAGGACTTGTTTCTCATCATTAATCTCCTGACTACCATACAAGCCAAATGCTGAATTGGGCTGCAGTTGCTAAAGGAAGCATTTCCCACAGGGCAGATGCCCTCTCCTCCCCAGCTCTCCACCACCACAAGAACAGCTGTGGAAGTTTCCTGTGGATCATGGTCTGAAGAACATGTGGCCTGTGATCTTCCAAGCCTTCCTCCCTTCCCCCAGCATTATATAAATACACAGACTGTCCACGTGTCAGTCCATTTGTTTTGGATGTACATAGCCTTCTGTTTTAATTTAGAAAGGAAAGGAAAAGCCTTTTATGCTACAAATCAATCAACACATTACCACATGACTAGCTTATTAATCCTTTATCATCTGCGGCTACAGTATCCCACTGCTGGCACCGCAGAGAGCCCAGAGAAGGTGCAACTACGTGTGTCAAGTAACTAAGATGGCTTTTGACAAGACTTGATAATTCATGAGCTGAACTGTTTGCCCTGCTGTAAGAATGACAGGAACGTATCCAAAAAGTCACTGGCAGTTTGCTGTGAAGTGGGGAGCTCAGGGAGAGGTATCACTCCAGCCATTTGCCTGCTCTGCTTCTCTCAGGCACTGGCTTGTGACTGCCAGTTAGGAGCAGTTAAGTCACTTACACTGACCGATCCCTTCTTCCGTTTCATTTCTAGGCCAACACCACCATCAGATGGCTTTGAGTTTACATTCTATTAATATCTTGTACCTTGCATGACTGAAAGAAAACAAGATGGAAAAAGACCTGCGTTAACTCCTGTGAAGGGCAGGGCTGTCTGTCTTCTTGGCTCATTCGGGAGAAACAAGAGACACTAGAGAGTTGAGTAGTATTTAGTGAACAGGCATCATTGGATCTTCTTGCTATATCAGCTAAACTGAGACCACAAGGACTAGATACCCTTAAAAACAAGGCAGTTTGCAAGATGTGTGGAAAGCGTTAAAAAATATCTTTTCTTAGCTTCCTGAAATACTGGAGGAGGAAGAAAAAAATATCCATGTCCTAAAGTGGTATGTAATACTCTGCTTACACTAAACTAATTACCCTTCAGACCTTTGATTATAGTGATCAACTTGCCAGACTCCATCTGTACGTTAGCCACACAGGCACCCAGATCAGCTCTTCTGTGCATAAACAACTGCTGTCTCCAGATTGCACCATTCTGGAACTGGCACAGAGATAGCTTCCTCCAGGACGGGTGTCAGCAGTGTTGTGCCTGTTACTGAAAATGCCAAAATGCACCCAGTGATAAGCATCAAGTAATGCAATACCATAAGAGAGAGATGCCAGGTCCATTCTTTAAGAAGAATGATGATAAAAATCTCAGTTCCTTGAAGAACACTAAATTGATACAAAATTAATTCAGCCAAAGGAACAGATTCAAATTTGCCTTGTCTGTGTTTATCAAGGTTCAATTTACATTCAGTGAACCAGCTCAGATATCATGTGTCACCTCTCTTCCCCTGCAGCAATAAACAAAGGATGAAATTCCATATGAAAACTATGTTGTGAATACTTCTATGACTACTCTGCTCCCAGGGACTGCTGGCTGAAGCCCCCCAAATCAAAAGATATTTTTTATGTTTCTGTGCTCACATAATACACAACCCCCCAGGTAAGCAATACTGTTCATCAGTGCCCCACATGCTCCAGTGTACTGAGGGTCTTTTAGTGCTGGCACAGATCCAGCAGAGTAGACCTCAGTTAATGGACTGCCTAATTGGGGTCTACAGCATTATAAAAAAATAAATCAATGTTGCCACTTGCATAATACAGACTAAAAGCAAACAGATGAATTCAGATTAGTGCTGAGTATAGTGAAAAAGCTAGAGAGCTGCAAGCATTCATTATGATGCAGATGCATTAAGTCCAGCCCACGCTCAACTGAGAGGGACAGATGGTAGGAGAGAGTGCACAGGGAAAGGTTAAGAGCAATTTTAAAAGGCCTGCTTTTCAAAAACACTAAGTGATTGCATTCCAGCTGATTTTAACTGGAGCTAGGAAGTCTGCATCACCTCCACAAAATAGGGCATTACGTCCCAATTCACTCTTTTAGCTTGTCAGAAGCGGAAAAAGGTGACTGGTAGCTTCCTCAGAAAATCCTTCCTATTACCTCATCCCTATTTGGCTTGCTCTGAGGTCTGCCATAGCCATGGAGAAAAGGCAAGAGATGCAGTGGGCTATTCCAGAGCTTGTGCAAAGCTGGCATGAGGCTGCATCTTCCACAGCAGGCAACAAGCTCCTCACTTCCCATGGGTAAGATGAGGCTCCTGCTCAAGTCTCACTAGCAATTAGTGCAATGGGCCACTTAACTTTGGGAGCAGAGCAGGTCCTCTTCCCATAAGCATAAATAAAAAAAACAGCAACTAAAACAATGCTATGTGGCAGGAACAAAGATGTCTGTTTCAGGGCCAAACAAAAAAACCTTGCTTTGTGCACATATGACTACCGTATGCAGCATTGCTTAGACCTGCTACAGCCAGATGGCACTTCTGCTGCTGTCTCTGTTCAACACTGGGGTGCACGGGCAATCCATACCTCGAATAACCCACAGCTAAGGGCTTAGAGCACATCAAGTCAAACAACCCTCAGCAGCCCTGCTGCAGCAAGCAGAAGGGTATAACCTTGCCTCAAAAAGGGAAATGACCTTTGTAATGATTGTCGTAAGTCTCAAACCACTGAAGCATAAATCCCCCTTTGAATACCCCAAACCAGCTATAGGGAAGTTGGACTGCACCCATAAACTCCTCCTGGTTGTAAATATGGCTCCTAACATCTAGACTGCTTAGAGAAACGTATTGTGATGAAAAATTCCTCCTTTAGCCTCTCCTTGCTCTCACAGCCCTCCACTTCCTGTGACTAAAATGTCACATTGGCCTTCCGCTGGGAGGGAGAGCAAGAGCAAGGCAAGTTATAATGATTTAAAGCACAGGTGCTGACAGTTCTCCATGAGACAGCACCAAGCCAATATTCTTTCAGCACAACATAAATCCAGGACTCCTGGAGATAACTGCTATAAAAGTTTAAGAAACAAATTTAAGAGACTACTTTAGCAGGCTGCGCACTCTGTACATCATGTTATTCCAGAAGAGCTGTGCCCATGCAGCTTAAACTGACCTAAGCTTTTATGATCAGAAACAGTACCTTCCCTTGAGACATTACTACACAACCATCATATGACAAATCTTTCTGAAGGAAGCAGCCTGCAAAACCTCACTGTCATCCGAACATAGTGTTCCCAAAGGAGAACCAACAGCTTCTGGGCTGCAGGCCCTTTTGTCTGTGCTCATATTACTTATGCTTACAGAATGCTTCCAGTCCTTTCATTAAATATGTAAGGCCAGAGAAACCAGGACTGCTTCAAGATCAAGAACGGTTTGGGTTCTCTGGGTCAAACACTCCCTTACTAGCTCTAAAAAGGGAGCACTGTCCTGCAACATGTAGGCAGATGCTATAGTTTAAAAGATAAGCAAGGTCCAAGTCATGGCACCAATATCTACCCTTAGCATTTCCAGCACTCTATCAGCAAGCTGTCAAGACAAGATTGATGTTGGAAGAAAAATTCTGCTTCAGTTACATGAACTCACTAGCTACAGCTGATGGTATCTGCCCATTAAAAATACCTGCCAAGCTTCTTGCAACTTGCATCTCCACTCCACTTGAAGGAGGTGCCCATTTTATCAGTGCACCATTAGGAACTCAAAGAACTTAGGCTTGGGGATATCTTAAGCAGCAGACTCTTCTGTATGACAAATTCAGCACTGAAAACTGTAGCACTTAAGAGAAATTCAGAAAGGAATGCTTTGAGACAGACAAGCTGACTTTCAGCCTGAAAGCCCATTTTGCTATTAGCAGTGCTGTAGCTTATTTCTCTATATGGCAAGTTTGGGTGTAGACAGCAGAGTCCTAAGCCTGCAACTGTAGCTCTCCTTTCTTCCCCTAGACATCCTCATACTCTCCCCCAGCCTTCAACTCTACACTTCCCCCCTTGGAAAGCATTTGTTTGATGAACTAAGTAGTGTGATATTAATCAGATACATCGAGCAGCGGGTGGAACCAGAGAGAACAAGGAGAGTGAGGGAAAGGAAAAACGTTTTGCCTGCCCATGTTCAAGGCATTTTCCATGTGACAGATTTTTCATCTGTGTGCTCTAGGAGGCCTGCTATTTGCAAAGGACCATCAACAAGATCCACATTCAGGCAGAGCTTTTCATGAGTAAATCTGGCACAAAAGGCATTTTACGAGCTACTATCCACTGGAGATTTGGCTGATACAAGTCTTTCATTTTAAGAAGTCACTTTTATATTTGATCCATGGTACCAGGTTTAGTATCTTCTTTAATCTGCCAAACCACAAGTCAGCCTCAATTAGAAAGCTTCATACTTCTCAGTTCTGCTGTATCCTTAAGATTACTGGGGAGAAAACTATTCTTGAAACCTCAGAAGAGAGGTAATTTGTAGAAACAAGAACAGTTGCTGACTTCCATTCAGAACACTGCTATTTTGGATACATATCACATTTAGGATGCTTTTATGAAGTCCTTCTGGGGGGAAAAGGGGGAAAAAGGTCAGCTTGATCCTTCCCACCACACTACATGGACATCACTGAAGTTTGAGTTTGTTCAAAAAATTTAATGAGACTTCTATCACATTGGGCTGAGCAGCACAAGCCCATCACATGGCACAGCACAACTTGATGCTGTGCTTTGCAGAGGTCTTTGGAGTTCTTCATTATCATAAGACAGAAAGTCTGCCAAAGGGATACCTGGAGCACCAAATACAAGGGTTTTTTTTTATTTTCCTCCTTTATATTTTGACTAAAGTGTTATAGTCTCAGCATGATCTGTTCCTTCCACAATACAATAATCCCCCTAAAGATGACACAGTTGTGTGTATGTATCTGGTATCAGAAAACACCCAAGTACTTCAGTGCTGGTGATCACATTCTCTGTACAAGCAGGAAAACAAATTGTCCAAGGACCAACAAAATGAGGACAGCCTGAGTTCCCACAGGCTTGTATGCTGCTCTGTCTCCCCCAGAATCCCCATTCCTTGCCACCACCCCTGCAGTGGGACATCCAAGTGATTGCCAGTGCCCTTCTTGCACTGCAGGTGGGTAATCACCCCCAAATGCCTGTACCCTTCCCAAGGTGACAGAGGTTTTCACATGCTGCTTGTCACATAAACAACAGGTGAACAAACCAAGGTGAACCTGCTCAGATCACTTCTTCCTTAGACACTTTTCATGACATTTGACTCGTCAAAGGGAAAGCAACACCAGGGCTGCCTGCTACAGAACCTAAAACCTGAACAGCTGGTGCCTCACTAGTGATCAACTGCTGATAAGATGTTTATAAACAGCCTCAAGTTAATAACAGATTTTTTTAAGCTTACTGAATTCCAAACCTTGATAAACATTCTGAAATTCAAGATCAATTTGCAGATCACACACTCATAAACATAAAGCTCTTGGGACGGCAGGTTCCCCAACCACCACCACCCTCCTTGGCCACCCAGAACCAAATGAGAAGCCCTGATCTGTTATGCAAAGCCAGAGCTGCGGGAACTTGGGGCTGATGACTCCTTCTTACCAACTAATGTTGTCAGGACTAACCAAACACTTTACCCACTGAAACTGCTGCCAGTCACACAGGATTAAGGGCAACCATAATCCTTAACAGAGAAGTTAAGATCTATGCTTCCAAGAAGTTCATTCCATCCTCTCATTCCCAAAATGCTCAGCTCCCCAGAATATTTCCGACACCGCTTCAAAGGAGACAAAGCTCCACAACTTTTGCAGAGCTTGAGCCTCCTATGCAAAGAGGTCCCCACTGCTCTATGGCCTCTGCAGATAGCCCATGCTCCTTTCAGGGCTACAGGAATCACATTTAGAAGTTGAACTGAGAACTTAGAAAGCAGAAGGTAAGGTTTCTGGGTTTCAGAAGGGATTTCACCAGTGAAAAGCAACAGGAACATTAGGCTAAGGACAGCCATCTTCTATATTACCACTCCCTCCCTCCCTCTCCATTTTAAGAGACCAAAGGGGAGGTCTTGGCAGTCCAGCCACCCAACTTCAATCAATTACTTAATGCAACAAAGGCTGACACCACGACCTGCATGCTCAGACCTATCTTCTTTGCCAGTGCTTCCCATCACCCAACTGGTGCTCGGTTCAGAGGACCCACCACCATCGCAGTAAAATAAACCCTGGCCTTCTACTCACCCTCACAACATAGTTGAATCGCCTGGAGTCCAGGATAGCACTGGAGAAGTCAAGTCGGTTGAAGGCTTCTCCCAAGGTGCAGTAACCATGGCGCTAAGAATTAAAAACAGTCTGGGTCACGTTTAGCAGACATGAGTCCAGACAGCACCAGGAAGATGTGACCCAGGGCAACTCGATTTAGTAATCTAGTGGGTACAAACCATGGGACCAGCTCACAGACAGAGGAGGTAGGCTGTCTCCTGCAGAGCAGCACTTATTGACGTCAAGAGTGAGCACAGCCCACTGCAGATATAGCAGTTTCCCAAGAGTGACCCAAGCTCTGTTCATGACACGTGAATTTATGGGTGAGACTGAGCCACACATTCCCGGGGTTCAATATATAGTGTGAGTTCAGAGCAGTCTCGTACAGCCGCTTCTCTCCATGAGCGTTAGTGATCCATTGTGATGAATTCCAACAATTTTCCATGTTAGGGTTGTACTGGGTGACAGCCAAGAACAGTATTATGGTTTGGTCTGCAAATGGCTGGGTTTTTTTTTTTTTAAACTGAGGGAAGCAAACAAGTCATATTTTAGACACATGTACAGAGCCTTGTACAGCAAGCCCTGGCTCCCTGATCAGGACTTAAAATCATTACTGAAATTCCAACCACAAGTCAGATCTTCCACTTATCTCTTAAGAGCTTCTGCTGATTTATATCAGCACAGGATCTTCCACTGCTTGGAAAAAAGCCCAAAATGGGAGAAAGGGGAACAAAGAACCTATGGAGGCACTCACCTCTTTTGTACTCCCTTTGTGAACATAGATCCACTTCTCCTGGTGGAAATCTGTTTGGACAAAGACACATATTACTCAGTTAATACTCCACCTTACAGAGGGTTGTATCTCTGTTCTGCTCACAAGACTTACTGCCCTTTCAGTGCAAGTAAAGTTATTTTGTACTTACATCACTGCACTTGAACACAAAACTAGCAACTAGTTACTTGGTTTCCATGCTGTTTCATTCGATACCGTGGCCCTGAGCCTTAGAAAGGGTTTCTGTTTCAGTGTCACAGCTCAAGACTCTAAATGTTTAATCTGCCAGCCACAGATATACCATAGCACTACTCTTGTCTGGTCTCAGACAGTAAGTGTGGCTGACAGCCAGGTTCTGTTGTTATTGATTTTATTAACTATTCATTACCTTGGTTACATGCTTGGGATTGAATGTCAAATTTGAAGTTGAACAAAAATGTCATGAGACACCAGGCATGCAGGAAAGAACTTTTAACAGTGAGGTCAGGCTCAAAGGAACATGCTTGTCCTTGCAACTAACTTGCTAAAAAAGAAAAGCCTATTTGGAACCAAAATTTTCCTATTTCTAATTGCCCCTCCCTTCTCTCAGGAATGGGAGTTGTCCCATCCACTCCCCAAAATAGCTTCCCTGTATCCATCACATGCTGCAGAAAAGTCCTTACAGCAGTAACAGTAGTTGATCCTTCTCCCACCCCATTCTTATATGGTATTTTGACCTTTCTTCCACTATACACTG
This sequence comes from Dromococcyx pavoninus, assembly GCA_033558185.1. NCBI lineage: Eukaryota > Metazoa > Chordata > Aves > Cuculiformes > Neomorphidae > Dromococcyx > Dromococcyx pavoninus. The sequence continues at coordinate 154,955 of JAUMJL010000392.1, forward strand.
GCAATTCAACAGCTAGTGTAACTGAGAAAAGTCTTCTCTCCATTCTGCTAGACTCCTTTCCTCAATAGAAATATTGTACTCTTGGAGTCTTTTTCCACCTAAGCAAGCAGCAATGTGCTTCTGTCTGGTATTGTGAGCCGAAGGACAAACCCAGTCTCCGTTACTGGCATGCAGACCCTACATCAGGCCCTTTTAAATAGGAGGTCACAGCAGAATCCAGCCAAAAACTGTCATGGTAACATTTGTTTGCTCAGAGAACAAAATGCACAGAGGGGCTAGTTTTTGGCATCAGTTTCTGAAATCCTGGGGGATGCACAAAGAGCTAATAGTAGTGTGGGAATTGTAACTCATTTCCTTTGTGTATGTTTACATTTGTAGTCTTCACATCGAACTCCAGTACCTATCTTGCAATCAGAGCAACACAGACCTTGCTGTCCCTGCAGGCTCCCTGGAATCCTCCCACAGTGCACCATCTGAAACCTTGGTTGCTCATTGTGCAGAAAGATTTCAAACCTTCCATTGTTTTGAGCAAGCTGAAGTCTTATTTCATTTTTCATGCACTCCGCACACAGAGATAGGATCAAAGCTCACATTCAGGCTTGTAGCCTGCAGTAATGTAGATCAGTACTCAACATGCATATGGAAGGAAGAATAAATTTAGCCTGTTGTGTAGAAGGAAGTCTATGGGGGGAAAAAAACCTGGAACTGGTTCATTTGAATGTACCATAGGAAAAAATTACCCTCCTCCTGACAAATACAAATGACAAAAATTTGAACACAACAAGCACAACTCCTCAGAGCAGGGATTACTAACAGGGCATAAATCTTCATGTTAAACTGTATCCAAGTTCTCTGCTTAGGTCAAACACGGGCGCAAAGCCCTTCAAGTCACACTGGAAGACTCCTCATGCACTGTACAAAAACCATAGATATGAAGCATTTTCCATTCTCCTGTAGCAACTTTTATTTAAAAAAGCCCAAATATACAGCTTACATTGAATCTTGGCTTTGTTATTCAGCAGGTCTTTTTTTCTCTTCTTAGCAGCAACATCATAGTTCAGGCTGTTGAAGAGATTCTCTTTGTTGTGATCATCCTTTTTACAGAAGCTGTGAATGACAGAAAGCAAGGATTCTGTTTATTTCTGCAGTCTGCTGAACAGTATGTTTCCTGCAAGGAGAGAGGTTTTCACTGTGAGCTCCAAAGCTGCCTATTTGCAGGCTGCTCTCGAGAAGCCTGCATGCAGTTCTTACATCCAATAATGGTATTTTTAAATGAGCCTCTGGTGCCTCATTTCTGTGCTAGCTAAGGTAACAGACAAAAGCAGGTAATACAGATTGCACAGTTAGCACTGGGACACTGCTGGACACTGTTCTTTTCCTCCCTTTAACTTGTTTTTATCTTTAAGTAACAGCATATCATCCTACTGTAGGTGGTAGATTCCTCTGAGCCAGTCAGACTTCTACGTAAGGACATATTTAGACATCTGACAACATATATATGCACTGAAGATATTTATTAGCGAAAGAGTCCCTACAAAATCTTCTTCCAAGCTTACAGGAAAAGCTCACCTGAGGTTCTGACTTGGCTGGTGCTTTCCAAACCCCACATAGTAGTGACTGCACAAATTAACAGCTAGGATCTCTTGTCCAAGACTGCCCATCTTCTGCATGTGCTCGAGCTCTGCTGTAACTACATTATTAGCAAAGGGAGCTATAACCCCTTATTTTGTTCAAGGGCAATGAAAGACTACCTATAAAGAGGCTGCGCATTAACATCTCCACATTCTGCAGACCTGCAAATAAGTAGATCCAAGAAGCCATGTGAATCTGAGAAGCCCTTGGGCAGCCACAGTACTGCGGAGCAGATGCCTGGGGGTGGCAGTGGAAGGCAGCACTCACGAGGAGTTCTCAACAGAGGTTTCCCCACACACAGCCTGTTGCCTAGAGTTCTGGGGATGTCTTACAGGGGCTATGGAGAAGACAGGCAATGCATCCAGGAGAACAAAAGGGAACTGCCCCAACTTCTCCAGCAGCTCAAAACAGATGGGAGAAGGTTGTCTGCAGGTCTAAAACCAAAGAAGGGCCCCAGGCATGTCACTACCTCTTCTCAGCTGCTCTGGCAGCACTGGTCTGGGATACCCCCAGAGCTCTGACAGGTGTGTGAATATGCTGCTGCTTGCAGCACTGGGCAAGTTTCCTCTGCAACAGCCACAGGGACCCCTACGCAGCCAGGCTGCTTCCTCTACAGACCTCATATATACACTGTTTAGCCTCAAAAAATGTGAGCATCATACTGACTGACACCAACAGTTACTCAACACAGTCTCCTGCAAAGGAATGAAACCTGTGGGACAAGGCTTCTTGTTTCCTCCTACTGATAAACAGGGTCACCAGCCCAGACACGCATCCAGGAGAGCGATGTTTGCTGTCTGTCAGCACAACCATGCTACCAGTGTGCACAAAAGTGACCAAGTCAAGAGCTCCCACCGCATGATGGGCCTAAACCTACTCCAGCAGCATCCAGATAGATGCCCTGGTTTGGCATCTGCACATGACCACAGAGGCGGAAGACATCTCCCCCAGCTTCAGGACAAAAGCCTCAGTTCCCCCTTCCTGTTCCAAGTCCCCCTTTGCAGGGCTCCACAGCTATTTGCAGGCTCTGCCACTGCAGACTGAGAACAACAGCAGCCAATACAGGTGGAAAATACAGCAACAGCTCAGAGAAACAGACACTTGCACCAGCTGGAGTTGTCTCAAAACAACCTAAACCTGAGAGTAGAACATCTCAGCTGTGAATTTCCCCCATTCACACGGCTTTCTGCTGGGGGGAACCAAAACCCAAGAACAGAGCAGGGCAGTAAGGAAGAAGCTGTTTTGAGATGTTCAAGCCCATTGTTTTATCAAGGCAGTACAAAATCAATAACTGGCCAGCTCAACATGCTCCATGAAGTTGACAGAATCCAAGCCCCAAACAGATCTGCTTTAAGTCTTAGATGCCAACAGCACACCCTTAACTGTTGACTTCCTACTGAATGACTCTGTAATCTGAAGCCTTCATAACAACAGCAGTAGATGAATTCCAGTATGGGAGGTAGATTATTCCCTTGTTTATGTGCTGCGAGGTTTCCACCCACTTCTCCAAGGCATCTTGACAGGTTGAACAGTTGAGCACCAGGACCTGGCACTGCAAGGGGCTCAGCCTGGGGCCAGTATGTCACCTCCTAGATTTTTACTGGGAAAATGGATATGTAAACTTGTGTCAAACTCTGTATTCTGAACACAATAACAGCAACACCTGCCAGATGTTTTTATCCATATTTACAAATCAGATGCATTGGATTCTAAGCTTGATTTTTATTTACAGCTTGCATAAAAGAGGGCAAGAGACCTGCTACATAAACCTCCTTGCACAATAACATCTCAGCAGCGGCTCATAGCGAATCCCCATTTGCTCCAAGCCCCTTTCAGTATGGACGTGCTGCTCCATCCCTCAGCCTGGTGGCAGCAAACCCAAACCTGACTGCACACGGCTGAAACCAAGGCACAGCTCTGCAGGAGAAGTTTGGTTTTGACGGGAACGATCTGGCCAGGGATCGTGACACCCACGCTGCTCCCAAGGCTTCCTGCCCCGGCCACGCAGCACCGCCCCGCTTCGCCATCTCGAGGGGATTTGTTGATGTTTTGCAGCCAGATGAGTCAAGCTGCACACAAGACTCATTACTCATGGTCTAGGGAAGGTTTATAGAACCAAAGAATGGTTTGGGTTGGAAGGGACCTTAAGGATAATCCAGTTCCAACCCCATCACACCATCCTGTTCCAACCCGAGAGCCAGGAAGCCCAAGAAAGGGTTAGTTTGGTAGGAAAAGGAGGGACACCTCTAGGCCCCGAGGATATGCTGAGCGATGCTACTCCAGCACACATCGCCCAGGCGGTGGGGTAACGATTGCTTTCGTCTTTTCCTCGCTTTCCCGTCCCAATCTCACAGTCGGAGTGGCCTCCCGGCCACCTCTGTGCCCAGGACCCCCCACCTGGGGGCTGAAAAAGACACATTTTGGGGTCACAAGAAGTCCGGGGAAAAGGAACCGAGCTCATCCGCCGGCACGAGCACCAGGGCCCGGGACTACCAGCAGCCTCCCTAACTTCCCAGCCCCCTCCCCCGGCAGCGCGGCCACTCCGCGGCGCCCTCCGGAGGCACCGGGTGAGCGGGCGGGACCGAGCCAGAGCTGCCGGTACCTGCTGATGTCGCCCACATAGCCACCGCTCTTCTCGTCGAGGAAGCGCGTCCAGCCGTCAGCTGTCTTCACCCAGCTCTGCCCGGGGGAGCGCCAGTCCTGCCCCAGGAATGGCATCGCGGCGGCAGCGGAACCGGCACCGAGAGCAAGAGGAGCGGCAGCACCCAAGCGGGGCTTGAAGCACGCGGCGGGATGCACTGGATGCTGGTGCTGCGGGCGCCGGAGCTGCGGGCGCGGCGGCGCTCCACGCTATTTATGCGGCCGCGCGCGCCCTGTTGCCGGAAGCGCGGGGCTGACCACGCCCGCGCCCGCCGCACGTGGCCGTGTTTATCGACGCGGGCCCCGCCCCCCACGCGCGGCCGGGACGGAGCCAGGCGGGGGCGTGGCCGGTGAAGGGGGCGTGACCAGAGCGGTGTTTGTGTGGGCTGGGGTGAGAGCGGTTACCGCGGGGTTGTTAGACTCGATTGGTTGGAAAAGGCCTTTGAGATCATAAAGAGTCCAACCATAATAATCGAAACTGAGTTTCAGGCTTCAGTGGATTCATTCCCAACGCCTCTGTGGGGCTAGCGTCACCCTTGTTTTAGTGATGTGGCAATGGAGACATGAAAGAAATAAGGTTTTACAGACGGGCACTCGGCAAGCACCATCATTTCTCACCTGTCTGCTGATGCCATGTAACTCCGCTGCTGATGCACACTGGCAAACTAACTCCCATGTCCACCATTAATGACAACCAAGAGTAAAGTGTGAGGTAAAGCAAGAAATGAACAGAAAGTCCCATTAGACATCAGGAAAAATTTCTTCACGAAAAGGGAGAACTGTCCCCTTCTAAACCATATCCGTGAGCATTTTATCTGTCCTCGCCTATTTATAGACAAATGAGGGTAATTTTTGTAGCTGAAGGGATTGGATTGTTCTTTAGAAATTCGTAGTAAACTCTAGGAATGACAATACTCAGATCTGTACTCATCTGACTCCTTGGAGGTAAGAGGAAGTTTGTCCAAGACAGGGATGGAGTCAAAGGAGCTGGAAACTCAAGACTGCATTTTCCTCAATGCTTTGCTTTTTATTCACTCACAAGATTCAGTTATGCTTAAAGGACAGCACAAAACATCCCTGTGGAACCAGACCTTGATCTCCCTGCCTGGTGCACAGGTGGGACTCCTCCGGCACCTGTGCAAGCACATTTAATGAGGAAAACTGGGAGGGACAAATCAGATGTGCACCCATGGGGAAACAAATCCCTTCTTTACGGGAATTGTAGAGTTATAGAATCATAGAATCGTTTGGTTGGAAAAGACCTTTGAGATCATCGAGTCCAACCATACCTGTCCACTGCTAAATCATATCCCTGAGCATCTCCTTTACCCATCTTTTAGACACCTCCAGGAATGTAAGGGTTTTTTTTTTACTGAGTGCCTGTATGTAAAACCTTATTTTTTTCATGTCTCCATTGCATCATCATTAATATAAGGATGACACTAACTAAATAAGGATGACGCCACATGGGCATTGTGAATGAATCCACTAAAGCCTGAACGATGCTGTCTTTTGCAAATTGCCAGGGACTGCTGTTGCACAATCCCACTTGATGTTTAGGAAATCACCACACTTATAGAAACGGTGCACTTAATTTATATTAAGTTTCTTGGTGAAGAAATTTTTCCTGGTATCTAATCTGAACCTCCGCTAGCGCACTTTGAGGCCGTTTCCTCTGATCCTATCACCTGTTAGTTGGGAGAAGAAACCAACACTCACCTTGCTACAACCTCCTTTCAGGTAGTTGTAGAGAGCGATAAAGTCTCCCCTCAGCCTGCTTTTCTCCAGGCTAAACAATCTCAGTTCCCTCAGCCACCCCTTATAAACCTTGTGCTTCAGCCTCTTCACCGGGTTTGTTGCCCTTCTCTGGACGCGCTCCAACACCTCAATGTCTTACTTGTAGCGAGGGGCCCAAAACTGAACACAGTACTCGAGGTGTGGCCTCACCACAATGCTAAGTACAGGGGCACAATCACTGCCTTGGTCCTGCCGGCCACACTGTTCCTAATGCTGGCCAGGATGCTGTTGTGGTCTTCTTGGCCACCTGAGCACACTGCTGGCTCATGTTCAGCTGTCTGTCACCCTCACGTCCTTCTCTGTCAGGCAGCTTTCCAGACACTCTTCCCCAAGAGTAGCGTTGCTTGGGGTTGTTGTGACCCAAGCACGCCTATCTGTTTATACACACCCAAATAGTGTATATATACACACAGAGTGAATTTATACACTGTGCCTAAAAATGTTTTTATAAGTTTTTGTTTTATACATAAAACATTAAATATAGAGTACAAATATATATGAAATTAATTTTTTTCTTATTTCAATTCTATAGATAACTCCTATATTGGATTTATTGATACAACTAATATAAATTTTTACACACACGTTTGTTTATGCTTATAAATATGGTTTAGATATTGATGTATTACAGAATTATATCCTATGTATCAAAACATACAGAATAAAACCATACAGAAAAATTTTGAACATATGTTTCTATATAGAGAAGTTGTGGATGGCCCATACCTGGACGTGTTCAAGGCCAGGTTGGATGGGGCTTTGAGCAACCTGAACTAGTGGAAGGGGATTGGAACTGGATGATCTTTAAGGTCCCTTCCAACTGAAACCGTTCTATGATTCTATGTATGTATAACATGTTTTGTATCTGTGTGTTTTATATCTGCATGTGCTTTTATATGCATTATATTCTTGTGTGCAATGCTATTTAAAAATATTTTGTAAATAAGTGTACATGACAGAAAGATATATTAAATATATATAAAACAATATTATATATGAAATATATATAATCTGTAAATGTAGCTTATTAGCTACATGGACTGGTAGGTGTTTGAGAAGATTTTATGTACTGAACATTAAAAACACATGGTTTTTGCATTCAGGCCCAGGCAGAGGGGCTACATTCACAGCCAGGAATGCACTATAGTTAATTTCTTAAATATGGGACATTTTGTGTTAGAGTTAGGGCATATCTACCCGATTTGGTGTACATATCTCAATACAGTGATTTTTGTGTTGCCAAGTCACCGCCACTTGAGGGCACCTTGTGTTGGGGCAGCCCATGGTGCTTCCCATGAGCCCCTGGGAAGAAGCTGCTGTGGGTGGCTGGAGCAGCTCCAGCCTGGTGGGAAAGGGTGCGCGCCTGTCAGGACGAGGACAGCACTCAGAACCGAGGGCTGAAGAGGCGTGATGAGTGCTGCTGGCTGTGGGGCTGGGGAAGGTAAACTGCCCTAATCCGGCTCACATTGCCAGCCATTCCCCAGCTGCACTACCTGCTGCTGTGGGAATTCAACAACATGCACTTGCAAGCCACAGTGTTATGTATTCAACATCAATCCCCCTCCCCCAAAACATAATAAAAACAAGTGCTTGAGGCATGGGGAAGCAGGAGGACTGTGGGGCAGGGGTCTGCTGCTTCTGGAGGGCCCACATTGGGAGTGCTGGTCGCTCCATATCCTGCCACGGCTTGCCTTGGGGGTCTTACTCGGGGTTCAATGGGAGAAAGAGTGAAAAACCAGCAGCCAAAAGCTGCCACATCCTGTGAGCTGCAGCACATGCAAAAATAAAAATCCAAATACACAGACACTGGCACCAAGGTCTCCTCCTTCTGCCCTTCCAATCCACTCTTTCAGGGCAACAGTCCCATTTTCTCTTACAGACACTGCCAGATATTTTTTTGAATGAGAATGGATATTGTTTAAGCTGCAAGAGTGCCTTCAGGTGCAAAACCATCTTTGGTGAGTTTCTTCTGCAGTTTAAGTGCCCCAATGCTTTCAACAAGCAAACATCTTCCAATAGCATTACTGCAGGTGACATCACTCTCCATGTGCCAGGAGACTCTGGAGGAGAGCAATAGAGCTGCTTAGGGTGAGGTCACCTCCTACCAGTGTCATTGATCTTGGTATGCCCTCAAAAGGCTGTGGCCACCTGTCACCCACGTCGTGCCCTGCAGCGTGGGTTAAGCCAGGCAGATCCATGTCACTGAAAATATCTTCATCCTTTTAATGAGGATCCCTAAGCAACTCTGAAGTGCAGGTTGGTTTCAGTCTGCAGAGGAGGATGGAGAAAAAAACGAGTTCTAGGGAAGACAAACAGAGGGATTGATTTGTCCTGTCTCTTTGAAAAACCATCGTGATCTGGGGCAGTAACCCACAAGCACCATCAATGGGCAGCCAGAGAACTGCAAGTGGTCTGCAGCAGGCGGTCGGCCGCTGACTGAAAGCACCGTATCAGACCATGAGTGGGCAAGAGCCATGGATTCAGCTGAGCAGGGGGTGTGTTAAACCCTTGGGAGATTTTAACGTGGTGTGGCAGGAGAGCTGTTGCCATCAGCACTGTAGGACAGCCTGAACCCAAGCTAAAAAAAATTATGATTGAAAGAAACAACAAAAAAACAGGAGTGAAGCTCAGTGTGTGGACACAGGTGCAGAGCCAGGGTTAGCCAGGTTGGACCCATCACAGGCACTGACATTTTAGAAACAATGGCACAGTCAGAAATCAGAGCTGCTGCTCTGGGGCACAGAACGTTTTCCCAGAGACCAAACTAGATCTTCTCGTGGCCAGGCTGGTCTGCATCCACTGAACAGCACAGTGGAAATGGTCTGCATGGAGCAGGTTGTGGAGGGGCAGCTTTCTTGAGGGCTTCACCGACAACTCAACAACACTGGGGTCCTCTGTTATTTACTTAAGCCTTTATTTAACAAGTACCACTAGCACTCAGATTCTGCCTTGGATCCTCTGTAGGCCATTGGCATGCAGGGGTTAATGAAGCAGGGAAAAACCCATGCATAGGCCCAGGAAGGTGCAGAGATTTGCTGACAAGCCTGGTGAAGGCATTGGTTTTGTACAAAGATGGTACGTCTGTAACCGATTGTGGTTCTGTGCTTATGGATCTAGGAATCAGCAGCAGAGAGATTAAAAGAGGCATGTTTAGTGGCAAGAGGAGAATGTCTCCTGCCCTACCTCCCTACACCGGCACAACCACTCTCATAGGGCCTTTGCTGCAGCACAACCGTCACAGATGTCATGACTGGCTCCATAGAAACTTGATTGTCTGCAGCCAGCCCAATGTTCACATATGTGTGTGTTACACAAGCATCACAGCACACTTTTATGCCTTCTTCTAGATGTCATACCCACAACCTCGCTCCCTAAACCTTGAACCTCTCCTAGGCTGTGCTCCCTGTACCGGGTGATGCGTTTTATCTCAGGACATGCACGAACTGGTCAGGGCAGCTGTGCTATTGCCCACAGCAGGCTGGAGCCAGGGGAGGTCAGTTATAGCACAGTTTCAAAGGAAAATCCTCAACTTTTAGGATACATTTGCTATAGGATGACCTTGCTGAGTGGACACAGGATGCAGCTGGGGCTGGGCACAGTTTTGGGGCAGTGGTATGGGGTGAAGTGGTGAGGAATTCATTCCAGCAGTGTCTTGACTTTGACCTGTGTAGACTCACGGTCTCAGCACGTATAGATACTGTAGAACAAAGCTAACAGTTGAAATCAGTTTTGGCAGTGAAACTGGGCTCTGAGGCTGGTGGTGATGGTGCTGCACTGGGAAGTGTGTAACAAAACCTAACGTTGCTTGTTGGTCATGACTCACTTGGGTTCCCATAGGAAAGTGGTCTTGGGAAGAAGAGTCAACGTGGTCATTGTATTGCCAATGTCTGCATTTAAGGATACATTTCCCTTATGAGGATAAAGCCAGGAACCCTCTCTCAGAGCAAACTCTGGGCAACAAACCTTTGTTTGGCACATGTCACAGGATACTGCCCATGCTACAGGCTCCGGCCATCCTAGGTGCACTCCCACCATCAAATGGGGAGTGGTGAGGAGCCCGTGTTTGGCTGTGGTAGCCTGTGCTCTCAAACCTCAGAAACAAATGTGCCACTCTCACCTGAAAAATGATCCAGGTAATAGGTATTTCCTTAGGGGAACAGGCCTGGTAGCCTCTGTGCCCCTGTCATCCCTGGCTGGGCATGCTGGCAACTGTGGCACACACTGCGGCAGAAGGGTTTGCCTTCTGGAAAAGCCAAGCAGTGACAATGAAGGTTACCTGACTTTGGGAATAGTGAGTCATAATGGTGAGTGTGGCCCAAGCTGTATTTTCCCTCACCTCTGTTCCCTGAAAGCAGCAACTCACTGAGTGAGAGCAAACGCTGGGAATAAGCTTGGCATGCTGTCCTGTGTGTTACAAGGATACTTTAGGAGAAGTGATTTTCCCCTGGGACTCTCAGTTTCTCTTTTTCTGGATGCTCACAGTTGTCCTATGGAGCCTTATCTTTCTAAAAATTCAATAGCTCTACCTGTCCCTTTGGCCCTGGGCATGGGAGGGACCCTGCTGCCTGGTCCCCGCAGTTTTCCGGTGACTACCTGGTGAACGTGGATTCCTTTATGCACCTGACAGCCAATCCCTTTCGGATCCTCCTGAGAGAGGAATGTATACAAATGCCAATGACATAAATGCCTCTCAGCATGGAGTCATGCCTATGCATTGCCAGAGCCTGGCTGCAAGTGGGCAGAGCCCAGGCCTAACAGCAATAGCAGCAGCACTGGGTAATGTACACTGTTCTTCTCATCTTCAAAGCATTAGCTGATGGGAATTAATCCTCATACCATGCAAGCAAGTCTTATGGCCCTCGCTCCACAAAGAGGCAGAGCAAATAATGTGATGAAGAGTGAATCAGGTCACAGCTGTGATGAAATCATGGCACTTCCTGCCTGCCCATCCTGTGACCATTAGCCCTTATGTCCTCATCAAGGAGGTAGCTGGCATCCAAGGAAGTGCAGGAGCCAGCCTTTCCTCTGACAGCAAGTCATGCAGCCCATGGGGAGTTGCTGGGTCATGACTCACCTTTGGAAGCAGGTTCCAGTGTTGGATGTGGTCAGGGAGTTGCTGAGTGCATCCTCACTCCTAGGGGGTCTGACAGTAAGAGACCACTCAGTTAAGGATGCTGAAAGGCTGAGGGAAGTAGCTGCTGGCAGGATCGAGATGCCAAGCTTTTCTTTGTTGCCTTTGAAAGCCCGTGCCTAAGATTTTAACCCTCTGCGTGGGCTCTTGGCTGCTGATGTTGGGATAAGAGGGCCATTTGTGGTGGACTTGATCCAGGAGACTGTCCTCAAGGGTGGAATTAGTCTTGCCAGCTGCTGCTTGACCTTGGGCAAGTTACTTGATCTCCCTAGGGAGAAGTCTGCTCTGCACTGAAATGGGAGCAGTGCAGAGCAGCAGCTCCATGGGAACCAAAGGGAGAGGAACAACATTTCTTCCTGGACAAATACCAAATACCTGTAAGCAGGTTTGGTGTGATAATAGAAAATATTTAGGAAAAGTAAAATGATGGTCTGGCTTTACCTTGATTCACAGAAAGGTGCCCCTAAACACGGGATGATGTGGTTAGGACAGACAATAAAGAGGAGAAAGCCGCAATAGTACTGGCAGTTCCCTGTGTGCAAAAGACAAACAGCAGGGTGCTGTCTGAGAGCCAGCTTCCACATAGTTGCATGCAATGGGCCAGCCCATCCTCCCTCCCTGCAGGTAGCTCTAAAGGAAGAAGGAGGCTAGCAACAAATTAATGTCAGCAAACTGATTGAAAGGAGAAGCAGTGTCTTGTGAAATCGGAAGAATATCCAGGAAATATTTCTTGCCTATGGTAAATAGTGCACGATGTAGCTGACAGCAGGCTTACTGATTTGTTTTCATAGAAAATATATATTTTGCATGTCAAAGGGTGTCTCCGCCTCTTGGCTGCTGGGGAAAGCCCAGGATTTTGCAGCCAGGAGTTGTTAGTACTTGACATTCAGTTCCATAATGAAGAAGAGCAGGAGTTCAGAGCTACAGTGGGCAAGCGGCCAGTGGTGCCTGGGCAGGTTGTGGCAACAGTCCTGCAGGATGCTGGTATCTCTGTGGGACAGCAATGCACCAAGCCAAGAGCTGGATCAGCTTCAGGGCCTCACTGGGGTCCACGGCAGTGTGTATGCTGAGCTGCCAGTGCTGGGGAAAGCAAAAGGCACTGAAAAGCACTAAGACCTGAGGGTATCACACCTGTGTAGATCAAGTCAGCAGTGGAGTTGGCTTGGCATAGCTTTGTAGTGCAGGGCATGCCTGACCTCCTAGAATAATAAGTGAGCTCCTGTAATTACCTTGGGGACATCATGTAGTGGCTGTGCCTTTCATCTCCTGTCCTCCTTGTGACGCATCACGGCTGTGGTTCTTATAATGAGTCTGAAGTTCGTTATTGATGCTACAGTGTTTTCTACAGCTTTTGTGCCCCCCTGTGCAACAACCATCACTGCCTGGTTGCCCAGAGTCTCAGGGGACTCCATCTGATGAGCCAGATTCTCCCTTTTTCCCCCCACTGCTCTTATTCTCTGGATGCCTGTTACAAGGACGTAGGTAATGCTGGGTACCCACCCCCCTTTTCAACCTTCTTGCATCTTAATTTTCCTGTGTCCTAAAGGGATATGGAGCCTTCAGAGATGGAAAGATGGTGCAGTCCAAGGGCAGAGCCTGTTGCAGAGGACAGATGTCCCTGGAAGGAAAGGTAGGAACACAGATGGGGGGAAGAGAGTGTGAAATTTCCATCCTTCTGTCCCCTCAGCAGCCTGCAGAAAGCAGCTGTTTCCATTGCGTGAAGAGATGTCTCCAGGCAGGGCAGTTTCCAAAGGTGAGAGGTGGCTCCAGGCAAGGTCTGGGAAGATGCCAGGGGGTTACAGCCCTGCCCACCAGGCATGCTGCCTGCTCTAGGCCTCTGCTCAACATGAAGAGGAATAAAATATGAAGGTAACTCCTTGCTGTTGGACCACACAGCACATCTACCCTCTCTCACAGGCTCCAAAAGGATGTGTTTTTCTCACTGGCCATTAAGTAAATGTAGATCTCATGGTCATCCTATAGAAACCACTGTAGGAGAAGCAACCCCACAAGTTGTTCCGGCTGGATTTGAAGGTGGTCCTTAGCCCACTTTCTTGTCCCTTACGCATTTCTAGCAAAGAACTATCTATTTTACAGGGCAGCTCATCTTTCTGTATGTCAGAAAGTCCTCTCCTGCACCACAAGAGCAGCTTTCCACGAAAGCCAGAACTTTGACTGTTTGGTCTCAATGAAGAGCCCACAGGAGTTTCTCAGCATGCTTGTCTCTGTGTCTGTCATGCTCCAGCCTTTGTTGCTCTGCATTTTCTTATCTCAACAACACCCTGGCAGCACCAGCAGGATACAGCGAGTATGGAGTGGGCCATACAAAGCTGCTCCGGAGTGGCTGGGTCTCATGGGTGGTCAGCAGGCTACAAAACGCAGAGGGGCAATTTGCAGTGTAAACCTCCCTGCAGAGGGAGGAGCATGGTTATTAGAGAGTTCCAATCCTCCTCACTGTTGGTAGGATACACAACTTTTCCTAAACACAGCCCGCTCGCAATTCCTTGCTGGCGTAGCTCACGCAGAGTGTGGTCAGGAATAGCACTGCAGCTTCATGTGGAACCACTCACAAATATATCTTTAATTGAATAGGACCACTTGGCCTGTATGCTTGAACATGGACCCGAAGAGAAGCATTGTGTTTACCCATCTTTTTGTGATTTTCTGTGTATCACCATCTATTCTTTTTCTCTCACATCTACAACCTATAAGCACTGCCATTCGGCATCACTTGCTGTTTTTTGAGAACCTGACGGATGCTGTGCACGTGCTACTGCCCTCTGTTGGGCTGGGCGTTGGGCCACGGCGGGTGTCCGTGAGCGGGACACCAGAGAAGCTGCCTTCTAGAGTTAATATAGTTAAGGCTTGTTGTCGTGCAATTGGAGGTACTAATTTCTGTCTCTAAAACCACACAGCTGAGATTCAGGTGGCCACAAAGAATGCTTTGCTGGAAGGGTAGTCGCTGACTTTCTGATTTTTATTTTAAGTCTTGTGATAGCTGGCTTTCTTTTTGACAGCCCCAGTTTCTGGAGCATAGTTTTGGAGTGAGAAGCTCAGCCTTTGGTTTAAACTGAGAATGCACATTTGCAGCCCTGACAGTTGCAGAGGGAAGCTGCAGAGTGCCTTCTAAGCATGCTCCTGTGGCTCAAAAAATGCAAAATACTCCACGTTTTGGTTAAGAAGACAATTGAAAAGTAGTATTATGTTTTTAAGACTAAGTTGTGGTCTTTGAGTACTTGGCACTTGCAATTCCACGGAAAGATGCCAGTGTGCCAGGCATTGTTGTTATGGAGAAGCTACCGATAATTTTGAGATCCTGGACTGCAGGGATTTACAGATCCTGGAATTAATGGCGAACTCTTCCCTTTACTCCTAGGAAGTGCCGAGAAGGGCACAGCCGCAGTGGTGAGCTCTGTGGGCCATCTTTCATGTCCAGGACCTTCTGGAGGAGCAGATAGGAGGAATGAGACCAGGTTGGCTCCTTTCCCATGTCTTGCCTATCACTGCCCACAGGCAACCTTAATGCCAGCACTCTTAATCTAAATACACGAAAGTAAGATATTTTTATAACTCTTTTTCTTCTTCTTTAAAGAGTTGCATGAAAGAATATTTTCTGATCAGCCTTCCTGCTGAAGACCACTGCACATCTGAGCTTTTCCCTTCCGGCAGGTAATATGAAGACATATTTTAGGGGCTTTAGCTTCATATCTCTCAGGCTTGGCATTGCTCTAGTAGTGGCAAAGGCCTCATGGCTCAGCAACCAGTTTTTAATCTGCTTTTCTGTTCTTCCCTGTGCTGTGTGCAGACATAATCACAATGGTCAGTCCTTGCTTTCAACTTCCCCCTTGCTGCCTTGTGATGTTTACATGATGTGTCGTGTTCTGCAAGCTTCAGATAAACAGAAATAAAAATCAGTGTTGGTTTGCTTTGTAAGAGTAATCCCTGGAATCAACAGCCATTCACTGGTTGTAACCTTTAACTCTCACACCAAGAAGTGACTTTACTGAAGAAATAAATAGTGTATCGGCTTAGTGTTCCCATGTGTCACGCTGTTTTCACATGAAAGCATTAACAAACTAAACGCAGCACGGGAATGAAGCAATAAAGCAACTGGACTTTCTTGGCCAGGCATAAGAGTAGAGTGTGCTTGATTTTTCCAGGAAGCAAGTGCAGAGAAAGTGCCAAGGAGTCACAGCAGTATCACTGTTATTACAAGGAGAAGATTTTCAGGACACACTGTGCTGAAATGATTGTGGGTGGCTACTACATCTGTAGGACCTTTTAGTCTTTCTGCAGGCAGTGGGAGCACAGCGCCTGGAAGATGCCGAAAAAGGGGTGGCAGCCCAGAGACAGCCCAAGAGGGATCCTCCCCAAGATGTTTTCCATCAGGTCAGAACTGGTAGCTGCAAGAAAAGAGCACAACACTGGTAACTGCAACAGGAGGAATGAATTCAGAGTTTAAGTCAGTATTTCTTTGGCTACAGTTATGTCTTTTCCAAGTTTTAGCTAGGAAGGAGGTAGTATTCTTGTAAAATAGAAGGAAGGTCTAAATAATACCAGAAATATCTTTATAAGCATATATTTAGTGGTTTGATTTTTAAATTTTAAAATATAATTAAAACTTCAGGAAATGAAGCAACTTGCTGATCTGAAAGTCTTCCCTTTTGGAAGACGAGTCCTGTCTCTGAGTTGGGGCTAATAATGCAATTACACAGCCTTGTACTGAGTTGCTCATCTCAACACCTGGTTGATGGGCAGAAGCATTTTTTTGAGAGCATCACAGGTTCCTTTCCCAAAGGTTGAGGTACAAGCAGTGACAATCCCTAAAGTCACAAAAAGGGCCCATTATACATTGGCAGGTGTTCAGGTGTTTGGGGTTGACAAAAAAAGTCACTCACCCCTGCCATAGTAAAACTGGGATACAGGGCTGCAGGACTCTCTATACCTCAGCAAGCTCAGTGGGCTCAATTCAGAATAAGCCCAAGCAGGCCACCTGCATGGCTGTAACATCGATTTTGGGTTTTTTTACTGGCAAAAGCTGGCATGCATTAAGAGCCTCTGAGCTCTGCAGAAGCAGTTAGTTAGATGCTCTACCCAGCCACTGCAAATCAGTCCTAAAGAGAAAAAACAGTTACCTGTCTATCCTTCCTTAGTTTATGGTAAGATATGTGTGCTGCCACATTACAATAATAGGCCAGTTCAGATGAAATTTTGTCTCTCTGATCCAAAATGCATCACCTGGCCTGGTCCAGGACAGGATCTTTCTTCTGTTTTTTTTTTTTTTGGCAGCCAAGATGCACAATTGCCTGGGTTTAACAGTCCCTGTGCATAAGGAGAGCTGCAGAAATGCCATGGCTCTGAGTTCTGCAGGGTGATGCAATCTGCCTCCTCACTTGTTAAATAAGGTCAGATTACTTTGTATTTCACTGAAGTCAGAAGTGTGCTTGGAGACAGTTACCGTGGATCAGGCAGGAAATTGTTAAATTTCAGTAATTAACTGCAAGAAAAAGTCTGTCCCAGTCTTTTCTTTAAGTAGCAAGTCCCTGGGAACAGAAGTTGCTTTTTTTCCAGAGCTATGTTCTGTAATTTCCCACCTACATTGCATTAAAAAAGTTGAGTCCTCCTAAGTTTGCATTTAATTTTAAGCTTTTCCTACTCAAACTGACCAGGAGTTTGTCCAGGCTAGGTGAGACTCAGTAGCTGCATCAGAGAGTGCAAAAGCCTCCTCTGCTGCTGCTAGAACAGCTAATTTGGTATCTGCAGCTGCTGTTGGTAACAGGTTTTGTTCTTCACTTTGTAGTCCATATCCCTAAGGAATACTCTAGATTGAAACTCTGTGGCAGTTCAAATGAGGCTTTTTGCTGATGGTTGCTGCAGACCAGTAGTTCTCTTCCTCCAGCCCTGTTGTCTGCAGGCAGAGCTGGTGGCCAAGAAAAAACATTTCCCAGCAGTTATTATGCTATGTATTGGAGGGTGTTGAGCGCTGTGCAGAGTAAGCTGACTTTTCAAGTGTGACCACTGTAAGTGCACAAGCTGGAGCACGAGGAAGGAAAATGCTTCTAGATCCAAGTCTAGTGATCAGCTATTCCATTGCGTATGCTACTTGTGTAACAGCTTATAGCATTCAACTTCTGTTCAACGTCCAGAAAGTACTGCAGCAAAATTAATTCCATATAATACAATTGGGGTTAACTTGATGGAGAAAAAGCTTGGAAAGATTTTTTTGGAAGAGGATGTGCTGTGTATATCTCTGTATCTATACCCATTATGGGAAGGACATTAGCTCTAGTGTGGGAGGGTAATGACACATGGGACCTAACGGAGGTCTCATCATGTGTCTGTGGAAAATACAGTGTGCCTAGTGTAGGAGAATTAGGAAACCTTTAACAGGTGACAGCAGATTAAACGGCTGAATTTTTATATCCCTGACCTATTTGAAATGCAGAGATACATTGTAAGACAGCTACCTATCTTAAACTGCTTGAACCCAGTCTTTTTTCCTGTTTCCAGATACTGCAGCTTACCTTGTACAAAGCTATTATTGTTTAGCCTGTGCAGAAACAGCCTTTGTCATCATATTGGTGTCTAAGTCCTCCAGCTAAATTAGATCATTGTAGCAGTGTAGACAATATACAACCCTGCAAGCCAGAATGTAAATTTATTACTTTTCCCATAAAACTAATTTCACAATATTTTTGGAACAAGTCTTCCTGCTGTCTTTTGAATAGAGCATTTAAGTTGAAGGAAGAAAGAGAGGGTAAATTCAGCTCAAAATCTTCAGACCCAAGATCAGCCCCAAAGCGTTGGTGCCATTACAGTCAGAAGCCACCTTATCTTCTGGAGTGGTTTCACTGTAGCTGAGGGCTTACAAGAATGGCTGATACCATGAGAACAGTTGATCCCCTTTTCACCCTTCTTTAATGCTGGGATTTGTGCAAGATTACATTCAAATGTATTTCTCAAGAAAAGTCAACTGGGGATACCACTCAACTCCCTTATCTTGATGGATCTTCAAAGTCATTCCCTATCCCAATACCCAGCCTTATCTGTATATAAACAGAGATGTTCAGTGCATCTCTGGGCCATCTTCCCCTCATGGTCAGACTGTACATTTATTAGCTGTTTCAGCAGCAGAACTTGGTGTAAAAACAAAATGGCTGAAATATTTGTAGGTTGTAAAGAAGGGACCGAATGCAAAGAACAGATGAATGCCTTTTCCAGAGAGGAGAGGTGTATGTGGGAGGTCAGTTGTGCTTCTCGTTGATGAGGTGCATGAGATCTGGGTGGACCTTCCTGAGGGGACCTTGGGTAAGGCTTGAGGATTTAGATGATGTCAGCTATGCCATGAATTCGTGCATCATCACACACTGTCGGAAAAAACACAGTTCCCTCTAGAAAGAGGAACGCATTTTCTCTCCCGCTGGGGGCTGAAGTACCGAGAGCAGAGAATTACTGCACTGATCTGACTAAGCTGACATAATAGGCTTCAAATAAATCAGTATGAGGCAGACAGCAATTGCAGTAACATGGGCTTAGTGGTGAAAACACAGCACGCCACAGGTATGCCCTAACTGTGAAGGATGGCATCGTCTCTTCCTTTGCTCTTTGCCACATAGGACTCCATTTTATAATTTTTCAATTATATTTTGATTGGCACCACAGACCAGAACCAACAGATGAAACGAAACCTGATAGTCCCTGCCTGCTATTTAAAATAATATTCCAAAAATATCCCCCTGTTCCCCAGGCATGAATAGCATAAAGGGCAGAAGAGGACGTTGCCTCCCAAATTGTGCCTCCCTCTCTTTCCCCTCACTGTAGCCCTGTCGTACCCTGGCTTCCCATATAGTGTGCCGAAATATTTGTGTCGTTAACAATAGAAAGGAAAAAGAAAAAGGGGCATCCTCTGTCAGCAGGAAATATGTCCGGCTGCAATATTTCCAGCAGGAAAATGTTAAATTCAACTTCATGACATTTTTCATGAAGTGTGTGCTTTCCAGGAAAGCTCCGGGTGTATAAATGTAAGAGTTTGCTGCCGTGGTCATATTACCTCCATGTGTCCCAGGAGGCAGGACTTTCATTTTTCTGCTTTTCTGTCCTTTTCTGTCAGCTGTCCTTCTCAGCCACAGGAGATTTTCTGCGGTGCAGCAGCATCAATGACTCTCATAATATGTAGTTTTCCTTCTCCAGGAGGACAAATTTCAGTGCTTCCTGAGTCTCTAGAAGTGAAATGGCCCATATGGTTGGCAGCATAATGCACATTACCTAGAGATTCCATAATATTTATCAGGAATATAAAAAGTCAGCACTAGACTTGTGCCTTTTCACATGTAAACTTAATTTTCTGACCAACCACATGCATGGTTTTAGTTTACTTTATCCTGTAGAGGCTATCAGCACAGTCAGCATGGTAACAAGCTGTTGGTTTTCCCCCCTTAGAAAAAGCAACGTAGAGATGATGTACAGGGTAAGGGCTGGGACAGAACAACCTGATGTTAAGGACGTTCAAAACAAGATAAAAATGAGCCCTCACATAAAAGCTTTAGGTGGTACGTGATTCCTGCAATTAAACTGGCACAGTATCAGTCAGGCCATTGGTCTGGTTTGCTGGACTAACAGAAGAGGACAAAAAACTCAAGTTGACAGATACCAGAGTTTCAGCCCAAAATTTAGTCCTTAGAATAAATTCCAAGACTGAAGTGCAGCTATGAAGGCAGGAACTCATCCAGTAACTGCTTGATTCCCTCTGCTGGGAAGCAATAAAAGACATTGCTTTTACCAGTGAACCAAATGGATGTCTCTTCTCAAAAAACACTTTTGTGAACTTGTTGCGACCAATGTCCATCTCCCAGGCTTGTTGGATGATCGTAAGTTAATTGGCTGTAATTTAGCATATTAAGTAATCTGGCCTCAAAAGTCATCAGACAGTACATGGGAGCATTTAGCCCCTAGTACAGACAATAGTGATGTGTGTTTTAATGGTGCAGATAGTATAGAACTGCCCACTCTTGAACAAAATATAACATTATCCTGAGCACACAATCAGCATACATCCACTGAGACCTGTATTTGGAGCATTGAAGAATCCTACTGGACCTCCATTACATGTTCTAGACAACTTGCTTCTTTCCCTGCCAGATAAAATGCCCTGCAGATCTGATGGTAGAATTTGGCTCTCAAAGCTAGAAAGCTCCAACTGTAGCCAAAGTAATATCCTGAAATAGAAAGAAAAATGAGAAACCAGAAATGTTTTCCTCTTTCAAAAATTTCAGTAGGAAGCTAGCAGTGAGAAACTGCTAAAATGGCTCTCTCCCAATTGCCTCTCCTGATCTGGTCCTTGCATGAAACACTCAAAAGATCCTGCATCCTAAGGTCCAAAGGGACCTTGATTTCATGCCTGTGGCTCTGGGATCAGTGGAAACCACCTTAAGGTAATTGAGCTCAGGATTTGGTCTTTCTGTATCAATCAGTTTTAGGGAAGCTGACAGCTACAAATCCCCATGTTTTTGTTCTGATGAAAACAGCCTGAAGATCTATATTTAACAGTTAATTTCACAATGCTTATTTTTTACTATAAAATCACCCTTGAAAAATAGTTTATAATAGGAAAGGATAGATTCTCTGGGTGCTGGAAAAGCAAACCTAAAAAACACACAGGTCAAATTTATCATCATTCACAATTTAGATTTCTTCTGATGGAAGCCTTCTATTCTCTACTTGGATCTTTGGATGAATACTGTGGATAAAAATAATGTTAGTTACAGAAGAGATTCATAATTCCTGACCCCATTTCAGAGCAAGATACAGCATGTAACTGTGGTGTTCATGTCAAGGGAAATAATGCCTGCGGATAAATTCTGCGATGTGAATATTTTTTTCACATGAGGAAACCAGGCAAAATATTTTTCCGAGATGAAAACGACTCTTCTCCATAGGCATGGTTATTCTGATGAATTCTTCCTTACAGAAAAATTATCACTATCACTTTCCCCACAGTCACATTACCACACTTTAATAATGTGACGAGACCACAGAGTGGATGTAAATATAATTTCTAGTTGAAGAATGGCATAAATCATCTGCACATTATGAGGTCATTTATTGTAAATGAGAGTGGGGCAGCTACAGTGAAAATCTGTTCCCAAGAGCGACAAATGGCACTTTCTATTTACCACTTCGTATTTGAAATCAGGTCTTCTTTCAAATAAGCAGGATGGATACCAGAGAATGGCCTGTGTCCTGCTCCTCCTTGTGCCTTGTCAGCAGTTCACTGGGTTCCAGCCGTGCAAATTCATGGAAGACAGGGAGATGTGCATGTGTCCTTGGAAACACCATTTTTATTTGGGAACACCCTGAACCTCAGATGCCAGCGGCATTCATCAGTCCAGCACTTCGGAAAAAAGTCATTCCACTTAATAAAGTGAGTGCAGCAACAATCAGTTACTGCAAGAAATTACAAAGAGGCTTTTATAATATAGTCACAGTCCCCTGCCCCCAAATAGGAGACACGTGCCCACTATGGCTCAGGGCCTGCTTTTCGCCATGTCCTACTGATCCAGAGGGTGACAGAGGAGTCCCCTCTGTCTGTGCAGGTGCACAACTGCATGGACATCTCTGAGGAAACAGTTGGCAAAAGGGGGGGTCAAGACCCATGCTGCTCTCTTGGACCAAGTGCTGGGCCTTCCCATGTTCTGGGTTCCTTGAGGGGTCTCCCAGCCTGGTGGGATGCTTGAATGCAGGGACACTTAGGGCATCCTCCTCTTGGACTTCCTAGGAGGTGCCTAGGTGTCCCCAAAGTCATCTGCCCATTCTGGTGGGGGGGGTAACACTTGCAGTCTACCTCTTCTGTGAGCATTCTTTTTTATCCCTCAGCAGAGTTACTGGAGGCAGGGGTAGTACTGCAACATCTGGTGTTGATGTGGCAGGCAGCTGGGTGTGGCCGGATGAGCAACACTCATGACAGAAAAATGTGGTGTGCTTACCTGGGCTGCAAGGTAGCCTACAGGCAGGCTCAGTGCTGCGTCGACTGTACGGCCTGTGCATTGATCCATCTGCTGCATGATGGAGGCGCAGGTGGTGTGGCATGCCGCTGCTCTTCAGCTATTGGTGGGACCCGTCTGGAGAAATTGTGGGCTGCTGCCAAGCATGATGAGTTCTCAGATGTCTATCTGGACCATGAGGCTCTACCTAGGCTATCAGCTCTGCTCCTTGACTTCAGCTAGTGCCTGGGGAGAGGCAGGGCTTGATAAGCTTCACTTTGAGGAGCTGAAGCAGGGCTGGCGCTTGCCCCACTGCCACCAGCAGTCCCACTCTGTTGCTGTGCTCTGTCCTGCTCCCTTATATCCCACTTCTGCTTCTGGTAAGAGTCTGGTCCTCAAGACATAAACAGCAATAAAAATAGCTCTTTTAATATTGTTCCTTGACTTCAACCATGTCAATCCTCGGACCTTTTGTTCTGAGTAGATTGCATCTTCTTTACTCTGCCTCGTGGTTGCCATGATTTGAGTGCCACCTCCTAAGCCTGCCTGGGCTCAAACCTGATCCTACTCTTTGGACTTGACTCTGTCTTGCTGTTTTCACACTTACCTAAGAGAAAAAGATCTTTCTCTGTGTGATCCTCACTGTTTCCTTGGGGGACAATTTCTTTACGTTCTAATGGACTTGGTTTCTGCCTTGGAGAACCCACAGACTCAGGTCTTAGCTCCAGCCCCTGGCAGCCCCAGGCTGCCATAGACTGCCTCTTTAGACCTCAGAGCCTGGAGACTCTAGACAGCAGAGCTGTAGTTTTGGGTATTTCTCAGCCCACGCTGCTTATTCCTTGTGCTAACGCTACAGTTTCATTCCCCTGAACAGTCCGAGGTGAGGCTGTTAGTGAAAGTTTTAAAACATAATGCCCCATGAGAGACTCCTCACAGTACAAGAACTGGTTTTGTTGACAAAGGCCAGCTCATTGGTTATAGTTAATCAGTTCAGTGTCAGTTTGGCATCAGTGAGGCTTTGTTGACTTGCACACACAGTCCATATTATTTTACAGCAGATAATGAATGCAGAATGTCTTCTTGCTTTTCTTACCCTTCTCTGAAGCTGCAGTGTTACTGACCTGAAAACATATTCCCACTATTAACCTTTCAGTCAGGACATAAGTCCTTTTTAAGATGCTGAATGCCACATTATGCCTTCTCCTTGTGTGGGAACAGCTCTGCTGTAGCAAGAGGAGGTGTGATTTTGACTTTATGGGATAGAGATTTCTTGTGGCACTGACTCATATGCTGTACGTTTTCACATCTTCCTCCTGATCCTGTTTTAGGCTGTGTTTCCATTACTCCTCCACCCTGGAGGAGGAATCGTCAGCCAACACAGCTCTAACCCGGAAACCACAGAGCATGAAAAGACCTTTCATAGCAGTAATGATGCCATGTTCTTCTCCTTTGCAGCTGCATTTTGAAAACAAAAGATCAGGAGGCAAAGTCACCACACAGAAGCAGAACTTGCAGCTCTGCAGGCATCGGGGACTGGTGCAAACAGGCCTAATGCAGATGCCAGAGAACATACTTCTTTTTGACACCAAGGAACAACAAGAACCGAAACCATAACCTAATCTAGGGTGAGAACAATGTCTATTTTTGCATATTTAGGAAGGATAGGCTTGGGCCATGAGTTGAGAATTAGCTTTGCCCACATCTAAAATTTTTGTGTTTGTAATCAGCTGTTGGGTCAATCTGTTGTAAAGACTGTGGAATGTCAGCAAAATAAGGTGGTGGATGCACTTCCACTTCGTTGCACCTTAGTAGATGCCCATGCCTATGGATATATTCCAGCTCTAGTATCCATGAAAGATTGCCCATAAAACAGATAGGAAAACATGTGAAAGCACATCCAGTAGTTTGTTGAGTCTGTTGTTTAACATAAAACTGTAGAAGAGCAGGCTGAAGGCCATACACCCATGACCTCTTTTTGCTACAGCATGTTGTGAGGCCAGGTTTAGCTGTGCGCATCTGGGCCAAAGTGCTCCTTGGGTCTTGATTTTCCAGCACGGATAGCACTTTTCAACTGGCAAAGTGTAGGTGATTGACATCAGACAGAAGGCCTGATTTCATCAAGGCTTTGGCATGACACTTGATGGAAAATCTACCCCAGTAAGTGCCATCCAGTGTTATTAAATGTGGCACTGAAAGGTAAACTAAGTCTCTGCCAAGGAACTGCCACTCTGGACTTGTTTGCTCTCTGCTCATATAGGCAGGCCTGATGTTAGTCATTGATGGGAAAAGGGCAGTGGGACAAGAAGGGGTCTGGCTGCATCTGGTTTAACTTCTGAAAGCCCCATCCACATAGCAGTAGTGGGATCCTCTAAGATTGATATGTAAAAATTCAGCTTTTCCTTCTCTTGGACAGGCTCAGGAGCATAAATTGGAGGTAAGCTATGACTTAAAGCTGGATGGTATTTCATGTGCACTTTATGTGCCAGTGCTCACATGAGGGGCAGGATGGTGGAGAACAAAGCTCTGTGTCCATGTGAGACTGAAATATCTACGGGAAGTCCTTCTGATCTTCTCCAGACACGGTGTTTCAGACCTTGTGCCAGTTGTTTTATTCTTGACATGCTATAAGTTCACTCCTATTGCTACCCGAGGCTTGATAATCTTATCTGGATTGCAGTGCTCTGCTTGAATTTCTGTCATCACCTCTGTGTAACCTGGCCTCTACTGGGCAGAAACCTGTAGGGTCACATGAGGTGCCCGTGCTGACCTGGAAACACAGGAATGGGTTATTTCTTCCGAGTCAAGTGAAGTCCCTAAAATAAGACCTCATTTCAAATAGCATTTGGCACAGCAGAATTCATTTGTCTTCTCCAATGTGCAAGGTAGGAAAGAGCTATTTTCTCCCCAGCATGTAAAGGGAACAGGAAAACTGAGACACCAATGCCCACGTCTATGAAGGTATTCAAGCACTTGCTGGGATCTGCACATTGTGGCCAAATGGTTTGTTGATAGTCACACGCAGTCTGGGACAGCAGGTGCCTAAACCCCGTATTTCCAAAATCCTAAGGTACAGCCCTTATAACAGGGTCAGGTTTCCGTAGAGCTTCTTGCAAGACCAATCCTCGGAAAGGGCTGATGCTACGAGTGCCAGTTCCTCTGTTTATTTCCATGGTGTCCCATTCCTGCAGACACTTTTCCACCCTGTGCAGTGCAAGCGCCTTGGCAGAGATTGTTCTCAGCACCCAGCTTTGCTCATCCCTCGCGGGTGCCGTGGAGGAACCACCTGTTGCTCTAAATTTGGCAATGTTTCCTTATCTCCCCTGCATCCCCATTTCAACTTCTGTAACTACATCTGTGCAACCTGTTCTCTCCTGCTATGTAGAAACTTGGGCAGTCACATGGGGACATGTGGGGTCACTTGTACTCCCCTGACCCTGTAAATGTAGAAGGATAGTTTATTTCCAGAAAGTATGGTTTACCTATGGTTTTCCTTTCATTATTTTAGATGTCAGCTAGAAGCACTCTGCTTGCCCCCTTCAACAACAGCAAGTAAATACCTGACCTGTTTAGAAAACTGTAACACTAGAGACCTAGAGAAATCTTTGGGTGCAAGATGTGTGTTGAACTCTGAGTGACCCTCTGAAGAGAAACATTAGCTTAAAATATTAGGAAATGTTTTTTTAGTGAAGATAAAAGGATATTAGAGAAAATACACAAGACTAGACGTCAAAGGTCCCAGTGCAGTCCATTACCCTTTGAAATCAAATGGCCAAAATGAAGAGGTCAGCAGAAGTTTGCTTGAATTCAGATTGAGGGAAACAAGGAAAGCTTTTTGCTATCTCCAGGCAGTGCTTTTATCAAGACGATCTGGACATAAAGGATCAAGGCCAGGATGTTCAAAAGGAGTTAATTGGTTTGCTTACCTTGCTTGAAGCACACTGAGTGGAGCTGCTTTTGGAAAAGTGTGGGATAGGTGAGGCACCAAAAAACACCTCCCCCCCCTTCAGTTTTGGGAGACTTAAGTGACATACCAAGGCTACTGTGAAGCATTTCACCCATCTACTGTAAGATCAAACTCCAGGGGATAAATCAAGGAATTTTGAGTTGGACAAGTGCAGAAGCTTATGCTGTTAGTCTTCTGGGTTGCCAGCTTTGACATCTTCACATTGGGTCCCCTTTTGTGCCTAGATGGGCACTCAGAGGCCAAAGGATGGAGATGTTTCATGTTAGCTTTAAGATTTCAGGATGAATTGAGCTTACCATGACAGGTAGTAAGTGCGGGGACCTAAGGAGTCATGTTTGGAAAACAAGGCTGAAGAATTTCTACAGTTCATAAATGCTACTTGGGAACTGGATAGTCAAGTACTGCCAGTTCCTGGGATCAGCTTGAAGTTAATAGAGTGATGGCGACTGCCCAAACATCCTTGCAATCTTACATTTGCAGGCAGTTTTTATCATGGAACAGACAAAATAGAATTATTTATAAAAACAAAACACCCTGCAGGTCTCTGTCCTTGGGTATATAAAATCTAAACTAAAAAAAAACCACCAACCCCTAACGAAAAAGGGAATGAATTCATATAAATAATGTAATTGGAGGACCTTGAAAGTATCAAGAATGTGTGAGACTGTGATCCATTTTTATCCTTTTAAAATAAAACATATGCTGGGGGAAGGTTGTAAGAAGGCGTCTCAGAAAGCCTGGTGCAAAAACATTGAAAAAAATGGAAATTTTTCTTTTTGAGGAGAACAAGCAAAGACCTGGTTCCACAGACCTTGGCTGTGGAAATATGTGTTATGAAAATGCCATGTTTTGGCATGATCTGAAATGGTGGACTGGGGAATGAAATCAGTGCATGGTGTGCTCCATACATCATTACTCTGAATTTGAAAAAATTCTCAGATGACCTCAAAGGGATGATTTTCATATCTTTGAGCTTACTGGGGAGATTGCCTCCAAGAAGAACCACCCTTGACTAAGTAAAACTATTACTAGCCCATGGGCATGATCCACCTGCAAACCCTGCAAGTGTTTGTGTCTTTTTCATAAGAACCATTCTCCCAGTGGGTCTAGAAATCTATATTCTATCAATCCTTGACTTCTGTGGGAAGCAGTGTGCAAAAACTCATTGTAGAAAAAGGAGATGGGGATAACTTCAGCCTTATTAATTATGAAAGGATTCTCTTAACACTGCTAGTCTTTAAAGGAGCATTTAAGTTTCCTTTTTGTTTGTGAGTGGTGTAGCCTCAGGCAAAATCAGTCCCATATTCATTTTATAAGTCTTTGTACTTATCCAGCTGATTACCAGTTCATTTAAGATCATCTTTATATTAACTTAAGAGCACTGTTTCTACAGGTGCAGTATCTTTGTAAATACCAAGTAGCGGCAGTGGGATTGTACAACAACAGTCTCTGGCAATTCACAAAAGACGTCTTTCAGGCTTTAGTGGATTCATTCACAATGCCTTGTGGGGTTAGTGTCATCTTTATTTTAATAATGTGGCAATGGAGACGTGAAAGAAATAAGTTTTTACACACAAGCACTCAGCAAGTCCCGTCCTTTCTCACCTGACTGCTGGTGCCAGGTAACTGCTGCTGCTACACACCGGCAAACTAACTCTGATGCCCACCATTAATGATAACCAAGAGTAAAGTGTGAAGTAAAGCAAGAAATGAACAGAAAGTCCCATTAGACATCATGACAAATTTCTTTACTGGAAGGGTTGAGAGGCACTGGAAGAGGGATGCCCAGCGAAGTGATTGAGTCACCATCCCTGGAGGGATTTAAAAGACAGTAAATGAGGTGCTCAAGAATGTTGTTTAGTGGGAGACAGGTATGTTTGGACTTGATGGTCTCAAAGGTCTTTTCCAACCAAATGATTCTATAATTCTGTGATTCTATGATCCCTGTAAAGAAGGGACTTGTTTCCCCATGGGTGCACATCTGATTTGTCCCTCCCAGTTTTCCCCATTAAATGTGCTTGCACAGGTGCCGGAGGAGTCCCACCTGTGCACCAGGCAGGGAGATCAAGGTCTGGCTCCACAGGGATGTTTTGTGCTGTCCTTTAAGCATAACTGAATCTTGTGAGTGGATAAAAAGCAAAGCATTGAGGAAAATGCAGTCTTGAGTTTCCGGCTCCTTTGACTCCATCCCTGTCTTGGACAAACTTCCTCTTACCTCCAAGGAGTCAGATGAGTACAGATCTGAGTACTGTCATTCCTAGAGTTTATTATGAATTCATAAAAAAAAAATCCACTCCCTTCAGCTACAAAAATTACCCTCATTTGTCTATAAATAGGCTTAACCTCTTGAAACTGTGTCAGATGCTGCTGATTCACCATTCTGATCCAGATCTTCAGATGTTCCCTGCTCCTATAGCTCCAGGGCAAATGACTCATGCTGTTTGCAAGTGCCATATCCCACTGAGCCTGGCAGTACCACGATTCTGCTAGCACAGTGTCTGCAGATTTCTACTAAAATCTGGGCAGAGATTTTCTCCTGATCAAGCTGAGCTCACCAACATCCTGCAGCCACAAAGCAATATGTTGCATTTAGATGAAAATCCACGTACAAGAGTCCAGCCACAAATCAGCAGAGGAGAATGTATTCTATAATCAAATATGATGAAGGAACTACCCTACTGATCCATGTAATCATTTTTTCAGCTGCATTTCCCTTTCCTAGGAAGGTCAGTCTGCACTACCTATCACTGTATCTTTGAAATTGCTTTGGAAATATGGAAGAGAAATGCCAAAGTGTTTTCAGTAAATCTAAATGGGTTTTATAATTTGTTCCTGGAAATCAGGGAGCCCTGAGCTGTCTGAATGTTGTCTCCTCACTCTATAAAGCATTTGTTTTTAAAAGTAGAAGTGGTCCACTTTGCGAGTAGTGTGCCTGTTCCTAGAATTTTTCCAAACCTTCTGCTACCTTTACTGGGGAAGGGGAAAATCTAGATGTTGAAAAACAGGGAAAAAACCTCTTCTCTTATATGTTTTAGGGTAATGATGCCCTTCTGGCTATGGGGCACCTGGAGACAGAAGAGATTGATGTTAGGTTGATTATGCCCATCCTCTATGTGTTGTCTGAGTTTCCATGAAGCTCTGGGCCTTGGCATTTTTTGATTGCATTTGTGGTCTGATCTGTGGGATGGGCTGTGGACCAGGGAGCCAAAAGGAAGAGCTGATTATTTTTTTTTAGGTATGCTTCAGTTATCCAGGTTATAGTATAAGATGTTGGTCTTGCCTAATGAATTAACTGGATGCTTTGAAACTCTGGCTGGTGATGCTCTGAGGGATAACTGTGTCCTCTGCTCTGAATCTCTTGTAAGCTCTGTGTGGTAAGGAAAATAATAGATTCTCCGTTTGAAGTCTGTGATTGACTGTGTGTGTCACATTTCATGCCATTAAAAACATAAGCTCAAGGTTGGAAGAGAGAATATGCTTTTGGCTTCTCTACCATTTGTGTGTCAGTCTGCAGGCACTGCTTCTTTCACTGCATGTTGCTGTTTTTCTTTTGAGAAAATTTCCAGAGGTCCCTATGCCTGGAGAAACAGATTCTATTTATCGACATTTGTTCCAAGTTTTAATGAGCAGAAAGACAATTCTTGTAGGCTCTAAACAGGATCTCTCAGCTAGAAGTCTTCAGGGCTTCAGCCAGCACCTCCCAAACCCAAAGACTGCCTTCTTTTAAAAAGATCTGTATTATCCATTAAATATCACAGTGCTTTGAAAATTGTTCATAGGAACTCTCTGCTTTCCTCCTTGGTCATGGCTTGAGCTGGCAGCCAGTTAAGCTGTCAGGAGCCTTCTCCTTTGGGTGCCATGTCTATGTGAGCATTCCTTTCACAAGCATGGGTTAGTTCACGCTGTGGATAGGAGGAATTTGAGATCCCATTAATGGCTAATTTAGTTTAAGCTCCACTGCAAGGGAGTCCCAGGGATGAAATGTGGCCTGAAGAACAGGAGGGCACTGTTAACATGATGTGGGTGACAAGGGGCCTTTCTATGCTTTTGCACAGGATGAACCCTTGCTTAACACCCTGGGGAGGAATTGTCCTCTGCCATTGGCTTCCTATCTGTGAACCTGAGCGCGTGGCTTAGGAATCTCCTCTGGTGGATCATCCCTTTGTGCGCCTCAAAGGGATGCCATCCTGCTAAGTGACAGTGTGGAATAGCTGTCCACACCCTGACCCCATGGGCTGGCTTCCCATGTCACACTTACTAACAGTCCCCGTGACAGAGGCGAAGTTTTCTTGACAGAGGCAATACTCTGCAGTGCTCAGGCTGTCTCTAAGATGAAGAGCCCTGCCCAGGGAACAGATAAACAGTACAATGTTTGAGCCTCTGGTACTCTTTAATGTCATTTTCAGGGAAATATATATGTCATAACAATATAAAGCAGGCATAGTTCCTTTGCTTTCAAACTGCCTGGTGCCAAGGTCTACATCATTTCAGCATCAAAACAGATCCAGCAAGTTCATGGTAACTTTGGTCTCCCTAGAGCTGCCTCTTTTGCCCCCTTGGTTTGTACTTGTCTCTAGTCCTCCAGCAGCCTTCCTCACCCCTGTCAGGGGCTGTCACATACTGTTATTTCACTGGAAGCCCTTGGGAATTGGGCCTTTATCTCCACATACCATGCACATCAAAATGGTTTAATCAACCCTATAAATTCCGCAGCTTGCTGCTGATCTGGATAAAACATTGCGCTTTCCCAACACTGAACCTTTGTAGCTAAGTTTCATGTGGCAGCGCCCTCCATGCAGTTTTCTCTCTGTTCCTCAGGGCTGGACACATTCCTGTGCAGTCCCTTGGCTCTCACAGAGAGGTGTCAAGACTCTGGTCTAAAGATCAGATTGGTTTTGGCTGATTTACCAGACCATGAGCATCCTATGAACTTGAAAATTTGTACTTGAGAGTCCTTGGTGTCAGTTCCTGGTGCTCTGGGAAGTCACGGCCTGCTCCAAACATGGATGCAGGGCACCTGCAGAGCATATCTGCCCAGTTGTTCAGCCTGAGAGGGTGTCTGGAGCAGGGAGAAACCTCAGCAGCATGCCAAGACCAGGGCAAAAGTCAGGGGACGTCATTACAGCTGTAGCACTGGGGTTCTGTGGAAGGGGACCTGTGTTTGCTCTTATCCCAGCGTGTCTGCTTTAGGGAGAGGTGGGGAGACAGAGTTTATTCATCAGAAGACTCAGCCTGACTGAGAAACAAACTTCAGAGGACCAGACATGGGAGAGTTAGATATAGGAGGATGGTTTATAGACAACTTCCTGACCAGATGAAGAACCAGACCTGATTCTGCCACCTTTTCCCACCTCTGGCTGTATTTTACACCATGGTTCACCCCCAGCCTAAAGTCAGAACTCTCCAACAGCTGTGAGGATGCCTCCTGTTTAAAGCAGCCATGAGCCATCCACCTAACTGCCTGGAGCTGTTCGAGACATGTTGCTTCTTGCTTTTCTCAGAAAGCGGTCTTGCAACATGAAAGAAATGCAGGCAAACAGAGCCCCGGGGAGACAAGTGACAAGCGGCAGCTGGAGCCATCGGGTGGCTTGCAGGGTGACAGAGCAGTTGGGCTCCTCGCTACTCTGCTACTATTTTGGAAACTTCAATAAACAGAAGAGGCCGGATCAATCTCTCAGTGCTCCAGCACAAACCCCGAGGCACCCCCTTACTGCGGTGGCAAAAGCAGCCTCCATACACACTGTGCTTGGTTTGGACCCCAGGCAAACCCATCAGAAACAGCTGCTGAAAACATTATTAGCAGTCCACTAATTAGCAGGTCTTAGCACCTTTGGTGGTGCAAACTTGTACCAAGGAATTCGTGCTCATTTTTGCCATGGAGAATATGACTGTTTAACATTTGTGTGGGAGCTTTCAAGCTGCTGGAAAAAAAGGTGTGGATGTTTATATTTTTAAAAACGGATTGGTTTTGCCTCTGTCAATTATTAATGACTCTCAGATCAGGCTAAGGAACAATGCCAGGGATAAATTACCCTGTATGCTATTCATATATGCTCTCCCCAAGTGTTTCCTTCTCAACTAGAGGATTCACCTCGCAGTGAACTCTTTCACTTTTGGAAAAAAAAGACTGAGAAAGTGATGAACTCAGAGGGCCCATTTATTTATGCATCAACATCTTTCCTACTTTGTCAGGTGTGTTTAATCAAAAAGAAGCAGGAAATGCATTATAATTATAAACATATTGCTGCACAAGAAAAAGAAGCTGCCCTTGGAAAGGATTATATTGTTTGATAAATGCTTACATTTTAAAAACAAGCTTAACCTACGAAGCTCTTTGCTAAGATCAAAGCAAAGCTGCCTGCAACCACTGGCTGACTGTGCAGCAGGATTCAGCTCTGAGTTTGCAGCAAGGGAAGTGAAAGAAAGTTAAAAAGAAAATGAAATCACCTCCCCTCCTTTTTTTTGCCTCAAACTTTTCTCCTATTATAAAAAATGACTCAAACATCAAATATTTGCTGCTAATATTAATAGAATTAGAAATGAACACAGATGAAAATACAATAATTAGGGACAAGTCCAAAGGCCCTTGCTGAAGCCCATGGAGAAGCCTATTGTTTACAACGGAATCTGGCTTAGGACCCTGGTGAGCCAAAGCAAAGATGGAGTTATGGCATAATCCTGGGAAATCCTTGATCTCCTGCAGTCTTTCCATGTGACCTTGCCCAAACTTGCAAGCATTCCTTAATCCCGAGCACAGCTGAACCTGAGTTAGTAATCTGCTGCTGCTGCGAAAAGCAGAAGTCCTTCTGGGCTGCAGGACTGGGATTGCTGTAGGTAAGGTACAACACGGGTTTGTTGCCCTTTTCAGCACTGTGAGGCTGAGCTGCACTTAAAGAAAAATAAATTACAGACAAACTGGAAATCATCCAGAGGAGAGCAGCAAAAATGATCAGAGGTCTAGAAAACATGATTTATGAGGAAAGATTGAAAGGGCTGGGTTTGTTTAGTCTACAGAATTGGAAGCATCCTAATAAACTTTAAAGATTTAAAAAAATATGTGGTATCAAAAAGGGTAATCGATTGCCCTTTATCTCTGTGGGGATGGCAGAAGGTACAGCAAAGAAGATTTAGGACAGAAAGTATTAAAAGCGGTGAGGTTAATAACGCACTCAAGTACGTGACTTGGGGAGAAAGCTGTGTCTCTCATGGGAGATTTTCAATGCGTTGGAGAAGTACCTGCCATGAGGACTGTCCCATGGAGCAGGCTGCTTTCAGCCATGTGGTCCTATGGTTTCCATGATCTAGTGACTGTCTCGGGACATCCAAGAATGAGATCTTGGAACTGACAAGCCTTCACAGTGCTCCCTGATTTGAAAAAAGCATCAGGTGATCAGCCCTTCTAAAAGTTGACCCCCATATCAATGACCTTTGCCTAAACCCCTCTTTTCATTGTCTTTCATGGTTGTTAAATAAAGAACAAAATCCCACTTCTTCATGGAACGAGCATTCTATTTGTGAAGTACATTGCTGCTCTCCCATGCAGGATACCCATCTAAGCAAGTGCTCAAATGTTCAAATATTAGGATGATGTGGTGACTCAGAAAGTGTTCCAGGTAGTGCTGGCCTTGGAGATACTGCTTGGGAAAGTGCCCTCCCCTTCCTAAGAAAGGGATTCCGTAATCAACCTTTGCTTTAACTCATAGCACCACTGGATATGACTACTGGAAAGCATTTAGGATGGTATTAGCTATTGCTTTAGGTGGGCCAGGTGGTGGCCAGCGCCTGGTTAGAAAGGCAGCATCCCTTCTGCCCACGGTGTCTGCCCTGGGACTGCATATCCCCTGCCCTGAAGTTGTATTTGCTGCTGCCTCCGTGTGACTGAGAGGCTCTGTGAGCCCTCGTCGGCCTTGG
Organism: Dromococcyx pavoninus; assembly: GCA_033558185.1. Taxonomy (NCBI): domain Eukaryota; kingdom Metazoa; phylum Chordata; class Aves; order Cuculiformes; family Neomorphidae; genus Dromococcyx; species Dromococcyx pavoninus. Next base: position 189,009 of record JAUMJL010000392.1, read on the forward strand.
GAAGGCTCAACACTGTTCTCTGGTTTCAACCGTGTTTGCAAAGGGCTCCAAAATCTTTGGTCAGAGTTAGTCTCAAAGCCAACTGACCACAAGACAGAAGTCTATGAGAAACCAAGCTTTGTATTTACTGCTCAGCAAACCTCATTCCCTTGAATTATGGGCACGAAGTGAGGAGTTGGGAAGAGAAGGAATCATAGAATTACCTGAGTTGGAAGGGACCCAAAAGGATCATTGAGTCCAACTCCTATCCCTACATAGGACACTCCCAACATTCACACCGTGTGACTGAGGGCGTTGTCCAAATGCTTCTTGAAAGCTGGCAGGCTCAGTGCAGTGACTAGTTCCCTGGGGAGCCTGTTCCAGTGTTCCACCACCCACTGAGTGAAGAATCTCTTCCTAATATCCAATCTAAACCTCCCAGAGCAGAGCTGGCCCTAGCCCTTGACATCTCCAGGACTTAGGGGTGATGTGAGGACTCCCTGAGGACCGGGGGAAGGATGATGTGCTCAGTGCTGCTGTGACCATGCAATACCCATTTCCTGCTCAGATACAGCTGTGCAAGGTACTATTTGGTCCCTTCATGAATGCTGAGAAAATCACGAGTTATGTGGTACAGGAATTAAAAAAATTTGTTTGCTTCCAAGCATAAACCAATGACTGTTGCAATGGTTTGCAGACATGGGGTTATGGACCCAAGTCAGCCTTTTTTCCTTGGTTCTGGGTACAGTCACGAGCCTGGCAGGAATCCATATCAGCTAAAATGCATGGCAGCAACTGGCGTCTCCTGGAGTTTTGTAGCTGAGTGGGGTCACAACAGGAAAAACTTTGGGAAGGCAGCACTGCGGGGTTGGAATAAACATCTCCCCAGGGCAGACTTTCCATAATTGGCCATGAAAAGGCTTCTTTCCCCAGAGAGCTGGAGCAGGCCTGTGAGGAAGCAGAATGAATCACTGCTCCAGTCCAATTTGGCAAGTACCATGATTTAGCCCTGCTTTGCAAAGGGAGGAGATGATGGTATAGACAGAAAGACAGAGGACAGACATACAAGCTGGGAGATGAGTTTGAGTTCCCACTCATTTTTTGCAGATTTACTCAGATCCTTAGAAGGAAACTCTGGAAAAAAACGCTGGTACAAGAACAATTCTCTTTATCAACAATGTAGAGCGAACAATGGGGACTCCAGAACACAAATCTCATACAAACAGTAATAAACATTTTATTTCCCATTGTTAAAACAGTAGTTGCTATGCAATTCTTCCTTCCAACCCCCCACTTTGTTAACTATTTCTGTTGCCTTTTTTCTTCCAGATGCAGATTTATTGGAGAGGATCTTTGCGGTTGGAATTGATGTCCTGCAACATGGTGGTGACCACGTGGCTATGCAGCCTTCTGTGAAGAGGAGTGTGTTACCTCATGCCATTCTGTATCCTTGGGAAGTCCCACTTTCTTTCAAATATGAGAAGAAAGGGTGTTGTTTCTGCCATCCTTTCTCTGGATAGTGGTCATCATTGCTAGCTTTAAAGCTTCTTGCTATCTCAGCAGTCTTTTACCAAGTCTAGTGACCTGACAGCAATGCACAGCCTGTTCAGTATCTGATGATTAATCTCCTCCCTTTCAAAATATGCGCTTAGTGGCAGAACCCCACGAAAATATTGGTGGAGCCAAAGCTGCTTTGCCAAGTGGCAATCTTAGACTTGCTCTTCTTGGAAAGCTGGTTTCCTGTCATTGGCTTTCTGTCATTGCTGTTTTCCAGTGGTTTAGAGAGAGGAGAAAGAGGAAAAAAATGTTCCTCACAAATACCTTTTCTCTTTTACGTCTCCTTTCCTTGATGTGTCCTCTACTATTCTAGATTTCAGGAATTCCATCAGCCACGGGGCTTTCTAACTAAACCTACTGCTATCCCTGATGCAAAAGGAGAAGCAAGCTCCCTGCAAAAGAAGATCCCTTCAAAAAGAAGACACAGACAGTCTTCATTTCTATCTCACCTTCTTCTGCTCCTTTGAAGAGCAGTCAGATGGAACAAAAATCTTCACTTTGAAAGAGGAAGACGTCAAATCTCCCTCTTGTTGCAATGTGAAAGTTCAGATCAAAGCACAAGGCTTTTCCTAATTTCTATTTTGATGTTAGGAACATCAGAATTTTATTTCTTATGAGATGGCTACCATAGCTAATGTAGGCAGCTGCTTCTGGGCTGGCTACAAGAGCAGAGCTTGGGGCTTTCTGTTCTAAATGCTCCCACCACCCCAAATTGAAAGCTTGGTCAGCGTTGAGCTTGCATGCTAACAAATGCAGGTTGCCTAGATCTTACTCTCCCTGGAGACACCAACATTCCTATTTGCTTTTCATTTTAAAGTCTGTACAAGGTCAAATCCTGCATCAGGTTCTTACACAGTATATTTTTCCTATTTTCTGCTGAGACTCTGACTAAGACCTCCAGGCGGGACTTAGCAGCACCATTTACAATACTGGTCAGGTGAACACGGCATGAGCACAAAGCTCATGACTTTTCTGGCAGAGCATTCAGGGAATGACTAATGCTTCTGATGCCTTTAAGGTCAGGAATTTGTGGGACCCCATGAGGATTCCCTATGTGCTCTCTGCAGAGCAGGGTGGGTCCTTTTGTGAAGGAAAGCACAAAACGTCCTGCAAAGTACCAAATGTCATTTAGAGAAGGTTAGAAGAGGGGACACACTGCAGTGTAAGGCATCCATGGTCAAAGAGTTTGTGTGGCAGTTTTCCCTTCGATGTCCATCTGTCAGTCTCTGGATCATAGCAGTCCAAGGAATCCAAGTCCTTGATGACATTGTCCGCAGTGAGACATCTTCCTCCGGTGACATACAGCTTGTTCTTGATGGCAGTGGCCCCGTGATGCATTCGTCTGTCCTTCATGTCTGCACATTTAACAAATTTGTTGCCTTTTGTATCATAAGCAATTATTCTCCGAGTGTATCCTAAAAGCAAAGCCAGATGTGGAAGAGACAGATGGGAATTAGAGTTTATGGCCAGCAGAAGGAATGAGACTCTCTCTCTACTTTCAACTAAAATGAAAGATGTTTAAAGTTAACATGAACTTCTGTGGCTTTTGTTAGATAAATAAAAAAATAAATCGAGAACTTAAGCTCATCATCATCAGACTTGGATCAATACAGGCCCTTCAGATTAATGCATTTGAAGATAAGGGGCTTGAAAATACTGTATTTTGGATACTGTGGTCTGAGGTTATGGTAATGTGCTACACAGGAGTCTGACAGCCTCAGACCTCAGCTCTCTCCTGTTCTCGCTACAAAGGGCCTCCCGCTGAGAGATGACACCATGTTTGAATTTTCCACAATCTGAGTTCAGTCTTCTGCTCTGCTAAGTCCTCCCTCACATGTTCTTCCTCATGCCAGCTCATGGTCAGGGAAGCTGCATTAAGGACTGTAGAGTACCATATTACCAATGACATGTGATCTGTCAAAGTGCCATGAGCAGAGGCAGGTCCTCAGGTTGAGAAAGTCAGTGAGAAGTTTTGCCTTTCCAAGTGTTTCATGCCCCTCTTAGGACTTCACAATCACCCCCAGGAATAAGCTATAGAATGAATCAACTCCTCATAGCCCTGTAGTCCACCCATCCCAATAAGTTATCCAAGGACTTGTGTTAACTGTGTTTTTCATCATTTCAAGAGAAGCAGTGAGAGAAGGTCAGGCTATGAGTCAGCAGAGGAGGAACAGGACCCCCATGCCCTTGGTTTCTCCCCTTCTACTGCAGAGCAGTGACTTGCAGTGGGGCTTCCTCAGTTTCATCTCACCTAGGTCCTGCTACCTGGAGTAAGAAGGTTCCTTGTGGATAATTTATCCCTGCTTCCATGGCCGTGAGAACCCCTAAGACATGTATATAGAGGGTGGCACACACTCCTTTCCTTCCCAAGCTCCTCTTGCTTTTTTGAGGGAGCATCCCAAGCAGAAAGACTGTGAAATCCTGCAGGACCTGGGCAGGAAGAAATGGGAGGGAGATCAAAACAGAGTCCTTACCACCTACGATGATAATCTTGTCTCCCATTGTGACAGCTGGTGCACAGACATTCTTCACCACTCTGGTCTCCATCCGAAACCACATATTCCTGGAGACATGGTAAACCTGACAAATAAATAAAGATACATATGCAGTCTATGATGCATTTTAACTGGCAATTGAAATTACAGAGGAACTTATGCTTTTATTTTGTCCTAATGAATACAGTCCTCTAGCTTGAACTGCTGGAAAGCTGAGAATTTATCCATTTTTTTTCCTAATATGTCCCCTTGGAAAGCATTCTGGTTCTCCAGGCTTGTCTGCTCAGGAGATGCAAGCACACACACTAGGGCAGAATGTATCTGCCATATGCAAACTTCTTGACTGTAAATTCTTGCATGACCATCACTTCGCATTGCATCGCATTGCATCACATCCTCCTGAATAATGCTCTCCTGAAGTGCAAGCCATTTCTTTTCATTTTCCAGTTATTCTGTGTATTCCTGCCTCAGTCTTAGCAATTTCCTGGGCAAACAAACCTCAACTTCACCAGCTCTGCTGGCAGCCACTGTGTTTGCCCAGCTGCTCTCTTTGTGCAGGTGGCTCGTATGCACTCAGATTGGCAAAGGGGCTTGTTGATGGGAATTAGAGTGGCATCTAAGTCATCAATTTATGTGAGAAAAAGAGATGTTGCCAGATGATGATCATTCAGTCATCTGTATCTGGGTGATGCAAACTTCAATGTCACATCGTCCACTTCTTAATATAGTGAATATCTCCCCACTAACTGAGCTATTAATTTCCTTTCCCCTGATAATCAAGTAGTGTTATCACCATGAAGAAGTATTGCTCATGTGCTGGCTGCCACCTTAGCCTCTAATGATCCTTCTTAGTTAAAACACTCAAACTAGTGAAAAATACCCATAGGGAAAGTAGCATTACAATGTTGCTAAAGCATCGAATCAGATAAGAAAGGATTTAATGTATTTTTCCTTCCCAATAGAATGTAACTGCTAAAAGCAGGCAGAGAGCCAGAACGTGTGGTAGGACCCACATCTTCAACACAAATGTTTATACGAAATAACTGTCAGTTTAAGTCATGGCACTTTGATGAGAGAGAATTTAATCCCTCTAATGATCACGAATCTTTGCTTTTGCTGCAAGCAAGTGTGCAGCTGAGACCTTAGCTCGGCTGCCAAGTGGAAAGCACTGATTTTGGTGAGATTGGCTATGGGCATCAAGCCAGTCAGGGGGGTTGGCTGCTGCCTGCCATAGCATCACCTGCAGCAGCTATGGCCCCAGTGCGCACCAGCATCAAAGCTTGCTGACACCCAAGGAAGTACCTTGGGGCTTCTGCCTCAAACTCATTCAAAAGGGAAAATGGAAGTGTTGTAATGGTCCTTGCAGAAAGGACTTCCCTGAAACGATGTGTCAACTCATTCTGCCTCTTGCTGACACTGACAATAAAGGTTTCCTTGGGTTTTAATTTCCTCAGGAAGGTGATGAACTGCTGAAAGTCTTACATGACGCTGCCTACAACAAGTAGGACTGACCATTACCTGGATCAGCCGGACAGGATTCTGCATAATATCTTCTCCCCCAAACAGGTAGACCCTCTGGTCTTTGGCAGCAACAGCAGGATGAAGGACTGCCACAGGCATGTTTGCCATGCTCTCACAGGTGTTGTAGACACTATCATATCTTTCCACAGAATTCAAGATTTCCTGGTTTTCACCAATTCCACCAAATGATAAAATATAATTTTTATACGCCAGGCTTCTCTGGGAGTAACGTGGAACTAACATGTGCTCAACCATCCTCCACTGATTGAGTTTGAGGGAGTAAATGTAAATATTATCACTGACTGGACTTTTCCTATTGCTAACAGGCATCCCTCCAAGCACATATATGTTGCTGTGTAAGCTCACTGCAGAGGCTTTGTACAGGCGCACAGGAAGTTTGGCCAGGCTTAGCCATTGGCTTGTCTTGTCATCATAGAGCAGGACATCCCTTGTGGTCTGCTGGCTGTCCTTCCTGCCACCAATGATGATGAGGAACTCTTGGTTGGAATATCTGCGAGGAACATGCAGCATGGGCTTGATGTCAGGTGTGCAGGTGCTGTACAAGGAAAACATATGTCTCCGGGCTGACTCAAGGATGCTCCTGCAAGTGGGTGAGGACTGAATGAGGGAGTCATTGGCAATGAAGTGGAAGAGGAAAGTTGGATGGACATACTGAAGCCGGACCTTCTTGAACAACTCTTGGATGTAGCCTTGTCTTGCCTGGAGGTCATGCCGGATCCAGACCATCAGTGTCTCAAAGACCTGCTCCTCCTCCCCACAGAGCTCATCATCCCCAAGGTAATCGATGAGCTCCAAGGGACGAAGGTCTTTCAGGTCCTCTGAATAGGCCACCTCAGGAAAGCATTTCAAAGCCATAGCCTTGGCTTTCTTATTCAGGCTTTGGCAGTTCAAGACTTTTGCCAGTCTAATCATGCTCAGACAGTTGTCAGGAGTCATCTTGTCCTGGAGGTAGGCAGAGCAGGCCTCAAACAGCTTAGCGTACTGCAGCATTGAGGCTGTCTCCAACAGGCACAGGACATTCTCAGAGGATATGAGAATCTCCCCTGTGTAAACGTAAAGGATAATCTGATCCAAAGTCTCGGCATCGATGCCATTCAGGGTGACTTTAGCCTGGTGACTCTCTCTGAAGTCATTACAGAACATTGCCTTGAAGTATGGACTGCTGGAAGCCAGCACATTTCGATGGCAGGGGATTTCGAAACCCCCAGAGCAGAGGGTAACATCAGTCAGCATCCCACTCTGCCGCAGAGCATTCAGCTGCCTCAGCAGTTCAGACGAGAAATCCTGGTCTTTGAAGAGAATCTCCTCAGTGGATTCCTCCTCCATAGCAAAATAAGAGAGAGATGAATTCTGGACTTGGCAGAAAAAACCAAATTCTTAGCAGCTTTTATTGAAATATCCAGCTCCAAGGGAACAAATCAGGACTTTGATGTTGTTCTAAATATCCATTCACTGTTACGCATAAAAATGGAACATGGGTTAAGCACAGTGGGAAAATAACAAAGAAGCTAAAAAGTCGCTAAGACCCTTTAAAATTTTCATAAGGTTATCAGATAGGTTGCAGCTCTGAGGTCAGCACTGCCTGTGTCCCTGGCAAGAAGCAAAAGCACTGAAGTTATCTCACTGATTTGGGATGAAAGCTGGCGGCTGAAGCAATTGGTTTGTTCATTTTAATCACATTGAATAAATGCACTTAGACATTTATACACTATTTTAAAGTATTAGCAGTTTAGTAGCTTGCGCCTCTTTCCCCTAGAGTTAGTCACTCCCAAAGAATGTAAATCTGGCAGAGATGAACTCTGCAGCAGGGCAAACGAAACCCTAGAGACTGGGAATCTGCATTAAAACGGTTATTTATTAACTCTGCTTAGCTGTGGGATTTTTTATGTTAATCAGACACACAATGACTAAATTAAATGCCAGGCAGAAGAATATAATAAGTATCTGTAGTCCTGGCTAACTGCTCAACCTGCAGTGAAACAGTAGGGTAGAAACATTTACCTTCTGTTGTCCTTCACTGCATGCACTTACTTTCTGTCGTTTATTCTCTGCTGAGATTTTCCATAGCTAGAGCCTGGATAAAAACCTATAAACCCACAGGACGTTTCTTTCAGTAGGTAAGTAAGTGATTCATAGAGGGTGATTTCTGGCTGTGTTTATTCTGAAGTCACTTTTGCCGCTCTCGGGAGCTGTGCGCAGGAGCGGCGAGGCGGTGGGGCATTGTATACATTCCAGTGCTAAGAATAGGCACACATGGGCTTCTCACTGTTATCACATGTGACGCCGCTGTTGCCTTTTGCCATGACCTGGCCAGTACTGAGCATGCCCGAGTGGTGTTTTTCTGGCAAATGTTTACATATAATAAATAGACACGGAGAGGAAAGTTCATTTATAAAAGTCCTGGCCATCCGTTTGGAAACAGCGGCAGGACCCTGTCCTAAAGTGCCTGGGAATTCTAGAAGCCTGTAAACAGTCTGTAATGCCCAACACTAGGTAATGCACTATCACTGTAGTTTCACGGAGAAAGAGGGAGAGAGAAGGGCTTCCAGGGACCCCAGTGGGGTGGGCCATGTCTCCACCTCATGGAGAAATCTGACCTGTTACAATCTGGTGGAAGATGCAGATTTACCAGGACCCCTGTGCCCAGGGCTGCCCCAAGGTGGGCATGGACATTTCAGCTACCTCTGCCACGTAGAGTGAAGTTCACTCTTGGATCAGTTTATCCTTATGATGCTTTTTAGTATTTTATATGCAAAATATAAGGTTGTGGTCTTTTGTGTAAGGGCCTCAGCTCTCTGAAACTCTTAGCAAAGTAGTCCTCAAACAGGTGGCTTGAGGAAGCTCAGTGTTACAGGTGGGATGACTGGAGCAGTTTGCTGAAGTGTGTGCAGCAAACTGGAAACCAGGGTTCCAGGGTGGCAGGTCCTAGGGTGACAGTTAGCTCCCCAGGGCAGACTCTTTAATGGGATCCCTAACTGCAAATGTCTGTGCATGAGCCCTTAAGGTGTCAGAGCTCCTTGTGCAGCCAGTGAAGACTAGGCAAGACAACTGAGTCTGCCAAGTTATTCAGGTCATCAGTAAGTACCACCTGTATCTAGGCAGGTGAACAGTTCTCCAGTCACTCTTAGGTCTCCACGGGTGCAGAGCTGCCTCAGTCACACATAGGTCTCCATGTTTAACACTCGATGTAGGTATCTGTGATGATGAACCCAAATCCATCCCTAGGTCTGGGATCAGTTCAGCCCTTCGTGCCATCAAAGGGTCCTCCACAACCCCAACTGACCACCGGCCTGGGTCTCCAGCAGATCTGCTGTGATGTATCCCCAGCTCCTTGCCAATTTCCTAGCTGTTGCAGGAAAAATGGTAATGGCTGTCTGTGTCTGAATAACTGGACTGGACCCCTCATCTGTGTTGAAATTCCTCTGTTTGTTCCAAGGTGGGACTAAATCCAAAATGTAGTTTCTAAGCATTGTTACCACAGGGAAACACAAGGTTAAAGTAAATCTCATATTTTCAAAGTCAAAGCTCATGGGTGAGTCATGTCTGTGTCTAGTCACAGCGAGGGAGATGAGCGAAAATCTTTGGGAACCACAATGCCCTTATGTTGACTTCTGTGCCGCATTGGTGTTTGCAGTCCTCCATATGTTCCTGCCCTCACGTCCACATCCCAGCAGACTGCAGGGATGGGGGCAGGTTTTTCTTCTAAAACCAGCAGCTTTGTATCACGGGTTGTGCCATATGTGACCTTTCCCAGAGACTCTTCAATGCAACATAACAGCATGGTGAAATGCCTGAAGGCTAGACAAAACCTTGAAGGCCCAACCCTGTATTAAAGACAGGGTGGAGTTGGGCTGGCATGTTTTTTTGGAGGCTGTGGCATCTTTCCTTCCCATACAATGTATGTGTGTGTGCACTCGCATATGTGCATGGCCAGGCAAAATGATGGAGGGAAAGGGAAGAAGGCACTGGACTTGACTCTTGCAGCTGAGTCACTTTGAGGGTAAATATGGCAATGTGCAGCCTCTTCCCTCTCCTTAACTAAAGAGATGACCCGGAGGATGATGTTGGGGTGCTGGGGAAGATGTGCCCTCCCCTCCTTTTTTCCCACCATCGCTGCCTCACCAGCTGACCATGATCTTGCTGTAAATATTTAGAGTGTCATTAAAAACCCCAAGGAGAATTTCTCTCTCTTCGTCTAGAGAACACTAGCTACCCAAACAAAACACCCTCTCGCTTTCTTTCTTGTTCTGTATGTATAAGCTCTTGTTGTGGTCTGTTTAGATGAATGATTTACCTTTATATCTCTGTTCTGGCTCTAACTCTTTGCTACCTGTTTAATTCTGCCTCTTCTTGGCAATGGCTGTGGATTATTTTTTTTAACCCTTAAAGAAACAAATGATGCTATCTGGCTTCACTAATGATATTGTTTTATGTTGTCAGTGAAGGATAGGTGGGATGTTCTTCTGCTCTAGATAGTGATAAATGTGACATTTATTTAGAAGATCCCAGGCTTGAGGGCTTTGCAGGGTTATGCAAACTCCTGCTAACTCAGAGTACAGTGTGTGCTGTTTAAATAGCTTACTGCTCTCGGGAGGGTTGCTGCTCCCTGCTGAGTCCCCTCACAGGTCTCTGCCAATTTGGGGCCAAGTCTCCTGAGCAGTGAAGCTGCTGTTGCCTGCTTTATAGCTCTCTCTTCTTTCTTTCCCAGAGATTATGATGTCAGACACATCTTCAACCAAGTGGTCACATCAGCACTGCTTAGTGAGGATTTCCTTTATAAATAAACTAGAAGTAGTTTTTCATGGCATATCCTAGAACAGCATGTTCTATGTGGCCCTTACTGCTGCAGCATGACCCACTGTGAGAGGGACAAGCTGTTTCTTTTGGGGGACAGTGTAACTTGTCTGAGAAAGTCTGTTTCTGAATGAGCTCTTGAGGCAGGTTTCCTAGGCTGGCATGCTATTGACTGAACCAGGCCTGAGTGGTCATTTTTTTTTGGAGAACAGGATCCTGCATTAACCATGGCAGTGTGGCGTCACAAGCATAACAGGCTGGTCTGAACTTCATGTGCAAGTGGGAAAGAGGGCACTTTTGCTGGATAGGTGACCCAGCAGCACTGTGGAAAGTGATGCTGCAGCCTCCCAATAGCCCTTGAGGGAGGCTAAAGCCATTGGGGGCTGTTAAAAACAGTGACTTCCTGCAGCTGCTGCTGTATGAACTCCATCAGCAGCCAGTTTCTAGAAAACGGAAATGTCTACCATAGAACAAACACTTTCTGCAATACTGTATACTCACCCTGATCCTTCCACTATCTCTCCTTAAGTGTCTGGGATTGCTTAGTGTTGGAATTAGGTTGTTTGAACCTTTGATCTGACCCAGAGCAGCTTTTCTTATGTTTTAATGGGATGATGAAATGTCTATTATCATGCACTAAGCAACAGAGTGGAAAAAAGCTGTAATCTAATCGGCCAGCAGACAGGTGCACAGAGAAGACTGGAGATGTCAGACAACTTCTAAAACTCATACATTGATCCTATTACAATTCAGGTGAAATGAACAAATACAGATAAGGAAAAAATACTGTTCAAAGCAGAGACTTCACTGAGCTTATCCAGTGTCACATGTGCTGCCTTGATGACTATCAGTCCCACAGTTCACAAGAGAGAGATCATCCCTTTCCCCGAATTTGCAGTCTAAATACACAGGAGACAAGAAAAAAATATTCCTTATTATGGTCTCTATAAAACTGGGAGAGGGAACAAAACCCAGGATTAACATTCCTCATTGTAAAAAAAATACAATTACAGGGATCATAATTAATCAGATGCTGTGAACTGGAGAGGATGGGAAGATGACCCAGGCAGCAATGGTGGCTGACTGGGGGGGACAACCTTCAGCCCAGGCTGGGAGGGCTGCCAGCACTGCCTGGGATGCTGCATGCCCTGGCAGCGTGGAGCTTGGTTGGTGGGCCTTGACCAGGGTAAGATAGGTACTTAACACCATTTTACTTATTGTAAGTTGGAGGGGAGACAAATATGGGAGCAGAAAGGAAGACTAACCTTAGCTAAGTATTAGATTTGTGTATTCAATATTTACACATGCATGTAAACATACGTCAAGAATATGTGCATTGAAAGAGCAAAGGTATGTCTATACTAGCAAATTACTATCCAGAGATAGCACGGATAGGAACCTTTCTACTCAACACACGTCTGTATCTCACACATCTGATAGCACCACCACGAGACCTAACCCGAAGCATGCTGTCTGTGCCAGACCCGTGGAGAAAATATTTCCCCACACCCAGCACCCAGCTTTGGACGCATCCTGAAGCTCCCCACTGAAGCAGCCTCCCCTAGTCCTGTCTGTGCTCAGCTGGAGACCAATGTGGATTTACTATTTTCTTCACTTGGGAAAACAGCCCTTTAACTATGTCCTCTAGATCCCTGGTTGATGACTCAGGTTCACTGAAGGCAATGAAACTCCCCAAGCTAGAAAGTAGTGAAGACATTGAAAAGTAAACAGAATCCATTGCGAATATGAGGAACTGATGGACTTTATGTGACAAAATGATAAAAGTTGTTCGTGTGACTTCAGGCAACAGGAATACAATGACTATTCCACATGGCCCTGCCAGTGTGGTCTCCTGCACACAAACTACTTAATTCTCCTACAGTCATGGAAAGGCTGGGGTGGGAAGATCTTGAGAGCTCACCTAGTGCAACCTCCTGCTCACAGCAGGGCTAACCTCAGAGTTAGTTCAGGTTGATCAGGGTCTTGTCCAGCTGAATTTTTGAAATCTTGAAGGATGGAGATTTCATAGCCTCTCTGGGCAAGCTGCTCCAGTCCTGAACCACTCTCCCGGTGAAGACTATGTCTGATAGCAATTTCCTTTGTTGCAACTTGCGAATGCTGCCTCTGACCCACAGAGAAGGCTGCTAACTTCCTGCAGCTGCTATTAGTTGCAACTATCTGGTCTTCTTCCTACTCTTTAGGTCAGATATGCTTATGATCCTCTTCCTACTCTTTAGGTCAGATATGCTTATGATCCTTCCCTTTCATTCCTCAGTAACTATTGTATCACTCATTTGCTATTTGCTGTTTAGGTGCTCAACAGACATGATTTCCCTGAGTCCTGTCACCATAGTTGTCGTTCACATTGGTATGATTTTTAATTCTGAACTAAAGCTTAGTTTAAGATGTGACCAAATCTGGGTTTCGGTCTGATTTTGCAGATGAGGGAACAGACTACATCTGTAGACACTGGTCTTGAAATCCGAACTTGAACTTTGAAACCACAATCTAAAATTTTGCTATAGAGGCACAGGGACAGGTTCTACTCCTACAACACTGGAGACACAGAGCAACTTCACAAGTGTCACTGCCACCGCTGTATGTATTGTATAGAGATAGAGAGATATAGCATGTAGTTCAATAATGACTTTGGTCCAGTATGTGTGGGTGTGAAGATGTGTGGGCTCCTGGCTTGGTTTCAGGCCAATCTCTAATTAAAGAGTGAAAGATTAAGATTAAAGCAATTGTACTCTTCCTTCTTTAGTTAGAATGACCTATTAGCATTAATTAAAACAGTCTTCAGGCAAAAATAAATTTGGCTGCCGAAGTTATGCGCTTCACATTAAATAAGTACATAGCTGGGTCTAAAGTGTGCTGAGCTTCTAGAGGTTTTCAAAGAAACCACTCATATAACTTTGGGCGCTCTTGGTGGAATATTTTAAAACAAATCCTTTGCCCAAACTTCCTTTGCTTTGTGTGCAATTCAGACACCCACTGGCTTTTTCTTCAAACTACATTATCTGAGAATGAGTACTTGCCAGCTTGTCTTGGACTGAACATACAGTGTGACCTCTGGAGGATAAAATATCACCAGGAACATTGGACACCTAAGTAGATTATTCATCTATCCTTTCTGTAGTCTCTGGTTACAAGAACCCCGTGGCAACAGCAACAAGAAGATAAGCAGCCGCAGATCCTGCACTGCTCTGCTCTTTCTGGGTCTGAACATTAAAATGCCTTTGATAAAGGCAAATCCGGAATCAGATGGTTCATTTCAGGTTCAGTATCTGCTTCTGGTGTTTTTAGGTTGCTAGAAATGTTGCCAAAGGAGGATCAGGCATCTGAAATACTGGAAGACCCTTCCTCTTGCACATGGAAAAAGAGGATGGGGCCAAACACAGAGAAATGCTCACAAACCAGTCTACTTTACCCAGACTCTCCTCCATCTCTTCTTATTTGTCTGGGCCTTTCATGTTATTTTTCTTCTACATCTTCTGTCATATGATTAGAAGATTTTAGGGTAGTTCAGAGAGAAAGGGACCTTTGGCATTCTCTAGTTCAAGCATCTACTCAAAGCATCATCAGCCATGAGATCAGACCAGGTTGCTCAGAGTTTATCCAGTCAGGTCTTGGAAATCTCTAAGGATGGACACCATGCATCTGCCCCCATCTGCCTTTGTGGGAACAGCATTTCTCTGCCCGACAGATCCATCTCATGAAATCTTGTTTCTTCCCCAGCTTTTCTCCTGCACCATATCCTAGGAGGCGGTGTCGATGGGGACCACAAGTCCTTATCTCCTTCATGGAATAACTTAGCAGGTGACTATGCTGAGAGGGCAACTCACAGACAGGGAAATCACTCCAGCCTTCCCTGCTGATAGCAGGATTTTAATCAGGGCCTGACTTAAATCATTAATTCGCAGCCCTCAGGTTGTTTAAAGAGCTGCGATAATGAGCTGAGAAGAAATTACTATCCATTTTCTCTTGTTAGGACTGTAACAGCAAGACGTGACGTCCATCAAACTGGGGAAAGAACAGGGATAATCTTCAGAACAAGAGAGAGATAGAAAATCTACCCAGAAGAAAAAATGATAGAAGATTCCTCCACATATGCAAACACAAAGAGGTCAATTTAGATTTAGTTTTTTTAACACGTCTTTATTGCTTAAGGACATTTGGCGAGATAGACATAACATAAACCTCACGTCCAGTATTACTTGGCAACATATTTCCCAGATGGAAAGAAAATAAATTGGATTTTTTTTCTTTGTGCTAATGCCACATATTTTGGATGCTATTTTGGAAACTAATCAAGAGGTGGCTACTCAGCATGCCTCTTCATTCTTGATAGATTTTTAGTTCAAAAGAGCCAGCAGCAGCTTTCTGAAGTCCCCAGAGGTATCAGATCGGACAACTTCAGCTAACGACTTCTTGTACATTTGTTGGAACTTCTCTTTTATTGCTGGCAGGTCACTCTGAGGAGACACCAAGAGACACAAAGAGTGGGATGTGCTTTGAGTAATACGCTCTGCTCCTACCGGGACTGATTCAAAGTCCATCGCATACAGTGGGAAGAAGACAGGAGAAAGTAGGAGCTCTAAATACCTTGAAGAACTTTCAGCTTAATGTTCATATTTGAGGTAAGCCCATGTCAGATGTTGTGGTGAGGGGACACTAGCTGCAAAGAAGGCCTGTGTGGAGAGGCATGCCCAGGCAGCCACGGGCATCTCTGACCAGTGCTCAGTGGTGCCATACAGGCACAGACCTGGTACTGACAAATTCACACAGGTTGCTGTGAGCTCCTGAGGCTACTCCATGATGGCAAGCAGAGAAAGAGGCCTTTCTAGGAGTATGGCTAAAAGAGAATTTTTTTCCACCCACAAAAGTAATTTTCTGGTTACTACATGGGGGAGAATTAAATGCCTTGTCTTGACCTTTCCTTTGAAAAGGCACCCATAGCATGGTTCTGACCTTTATTACTGGAGTTTTAAATGTTATCATGATTGAACTGTGTCTTAACAGCGAGACTACCCTGGAGACTGGTTTCTCACACTGCTGATTATTGAGAAATATGCTCTCCTTTTGCCTGTGAATGACTTCTCCTCTATGTCAAGACTGAAACAGCTCTGTGGTTACAACCTACACAGCTTACAAGGAAGGAAGACTTAAAGAGTGTGTTAAAGATATCAAATGTCTTGTGCTGTTCTGTGCTTTTTAAAATGACAGTTCTCTCTTCTGGCTCATTATTTTTCTTCCCTCCTCCCCATCTGTTTTTCCCAGTTGGAATCAGAGAGAACTGGCAACATATGTTCATAAGCCATTTTCAATTGGGGAACTGCTGCTTTATAATTACTTAACTAGGAATTTACTTTTAACACCCTGTTGGGGCCAGATCTCCCCAAGGTCTAGTTTTAACCAGGTACAGTTGACTGTACTTGAAATTGCCGAGACGCTTTCTGATTTAGTTCTTTGGAAAACGGGAAAAATGCAATATAAAAATTAGAGCTGCCTGGGTACAAAACCAGGGTGTGACCACTGATGTAATTGGGCTGAAATAGGTTGACTGAGCACATAACCTACCAGGACTCACTCTGTAACCTCTACATTTGCATTTCTCCCAGAGCTGGTGCGTGACATTACAGGTTGCAGAGTACACTACCTCGGCTCTGGTCACAAGGATGCGAATCAAGGTCTCCTCATCAGTCCCAACTCCTTTCATTGACTTGTACAGAAGTGTAGCGAAGTAACCTGGGCAGTCTTTGGCACAGGTGACTACAGAAAACAGTAAGAGGCTTCATTACACTTTGTACATTTACACTTTGTGATACATCTTCAACAGGAAGGAAATAAATGAGGAAGAAATAAAGGTATCTCTACAGGGTTTACATACATATAAACTGGTAGGGTTTTTGTTCTGTGACTGGTCCCATATCAATATGCAAAGAGAAGTCTTGGAGTCGAAATGGAGACGTACATTTCTCCACAGGAAAATCACGTTACATAATAAAATGATCAGCACTGAGTACTCTGCCATTCCACAGTGAAAATGAAATGAATGAGAACAAGCATTTTCCCCTCTGGAGTTCCTCTTGCCTGTCCATTCTTGGGGTAGCTGCTCACTCCACAGCTCACAGCTCACAGCGGCAAGATTTGGGAAATCCCAAATGGATAATAGCAATATCAGTAAGATAACCAGAGCCAGGGCACAGGCTTAAATACAGGTCACAGTCATCTCCAGTGTTAAATTGCTGTCGAGGACCATGTACATTTTCGTAGCAGCTGGCTAACATACTTCTGTTGATGCCCAGGCATCTGCTGGAAGTTATCAACAGCCATGGCCTCAGGGTAAGCCTAGAGATGTCCACCCTATGTTAGATGGCGAATAACTTGGCAATATGGAGGGGTTGTGTCTGGCAAGTTTTATCTCTAAAACCAAGGGGTCCAAATTACTATTGAAAACTGGCTCTTCTTTTCCTGTCAGATATGTCAGCTCAGTTTAGAGCTATCTTGATGTCTGTCACCAGGCTGTGCACAGACCCCCAACAACCAATGTCAGATGATGGCAAGAACTAGAAAAGATAGCTCTTGACACATTTATTTTTTTACCAAGAGTGAGATAAGCCTTCTCCAGATCTCCAGATGTTTCACTTTTAATGGATTCTTCTATCTCCTTCCCACACATCTACAAGGACAACAAAAAGGAGCCATTAGAGCTGCTGTCTATACATGTCATCCCACTGCAATAAACCTAGCATCAGATTTAGGATCCAATAGCAAAGGACAATTCAGATCCTTTAGAGCCTTTCCAAGGGACTAATTCAAGGGTAAATGAAGTTATCCTCTGGTGTAAGTGCTCACAGATTCCCTGACTCCAAGAGAAGGTTATGCAGCCAGGTGAGACACAGCAGTTAAGAGATGGCCAGCCTAAATCAAGCAGTTGCAAGTATCTGAGGACTTCTAGGACAAAGAAACTGCAGCTTTTACTTGAGTGATGCTTAGTCAGGAGAAACAGCTCGATCTTACTCTAACCCCTCTATAAAAGGCTCTTATTTGGCTCCCACAGAAATAAGATAATTTCTGGAGTTTTACCAGCTCTATGAAGTTTGGTCAGTTATTGACTTTGGCTTCCCAGGGAAAGTCTACAAGCACTGCATTTGTTCCCAAGTTTTTGTATTATTCTGAAGGAAAGGGGGAAAACAGGCTGCCACTTCGAAACAGAGTTTATCCTGACTTTCGAGAATTTCATGTAACTCTGAGCCTTTACATTTGCTCTGTTCAGCTTATCAGGATGGCCCTTCAAGACTCTGGTGGACTTTCAGGTCAGAGTTGGGAGACCACAGGTACAAGGTGGGAAGGGGTGCCTTCTGATGATTTGGGCTTAAGTTCTGCAAACCCTCAACCTGGTTTACATCTGGCCCTATTTATCTTCCCAAATGCATAGAAACTCATGTTTGCATAGCTCTAAGCATGGCCCACTTTTACTTCAAATACAGTCAGGCAGGATGTGGTGAATCAGTTTGGGCAACCTGATCTGCTTGGCTTTAGGAATTAAAAAGCCAAGGTAGCTTGGCCATTGGAGCATTTAACTGAACTCCCAGGGTTTAGGCAATTTCAAGGGAGAGACTATCAGTTAGTGGCTGGTTTTCTTCTTCTGCCAGCAACAACCCAAAACTTGGATTAAGCTGCAAACAATTTTCCGACTATGGGTTCCTCATTGTGCTGACACTGAAATATGGTCTTGATTGGAGTTTTTTCCATCTTTAGTGCCTAAGGTTACAGTTTTCTGATGAGCTCTAAATCATCTGAGGGAAATACAGGACTACGAGCCAGAGACTTGGGGAGGGACCTTCTCCTAAGAGTAAATGTCTCTGCTGAGTTTCCACCTTGCTGCCAGAAGAAGGACCTTGGATCTCTCATTGCTTTGACTTTCACAGGTCATTTCCAGGTGAGAGGTCTCAGCAGAGGTTGGTTCCAGGCATGACTAAAATATCCCTGGTGGGTAACACATGGAGAAGTAACAGATGGCTGGGATTCTGCTACCTACTTTGTCTTATGCTTGGAGATAGAGAAGAGCACAGCAAAATATGTGCACTGGATCTCTGATCAGTGTGGGCAGAGAGGAAGATGCTGGAGACATGTGTCTGCCCAGCCAGCATGACTGTGTGAAGCAGGGGGAATGGAACAAGAGACCTTGTCAGGCTCTGCTTTGGAGAAGGAGAAGAAAAGACCAGAAAAGCAAAGCTCTCCTTCACATCAGGAATTTGTGAACCTGTTCCTTTGCTGGTCCTCCTGTAGGAGTGGGGACACCCACCATTGTGCAGCTGTGGGAAAGAAATGACAACACAGCATTTATTTGGCTGGATGTGGTATAGGTTGTGAAGGGGAGTAGGTTCTTCACCAGTGGAAAATACAGCCTTTAACCCCTATTTCTACGAGTATCCAGTTGTATAAAAAATGTTTTCCAAGATTCTTAAAGCATTTAAGAAGTTCTAAAATGGCAAAGAAAGAATTGTCTGCTCTACTTGCCACTGTAGGGTCTGCAAACTACATCTGGCCCTATGCAACCCACATCGCGGAAGAGCATAACCCACCTTTTCGTAGGCTTGAAAAGTAGCTCTCAGTTGACTATAGCTTCTCTTTGCTAAGACCACATTGAAAGCCAGCTCATCTGTTCCCCAGCGGCCTTCTCCTGCCTTAAAGATTGCATGTTATTTTTTTTGAAGCACTTGTTTACTCACAGTAGATACAAAAAGTCAGCCAGAGCCCTTGCTCTACCAAGCTGCAGCCTGTGCCGCACTTGCTTCATCTGCTCATACTGCCATCACCTCCATGCTTGGTGCATTTAGTCACCCCCCCTCAAGCAGTCCTCACTGCACTGCGTGGGGCAAACGGAGATTTTTCCACACTTGCACTTACTTTGTACAGATCTGTGGCATCTTGCTCAGCGAGCTCTGCGTTGACCTGTTGGGTCTCATCTCGGGTTGCCTACAGGAAAGGACATGACAGGGAAAAAAACAGACCAAATGCTGGTGACATATAGTGGAAGGGAAGAGTATCAACTCTGGGCCCTCACAAATATTTTAGTTATAGTTTTGCTGCCATCTGCTGACAATGCCTTGTAATGGGGCACGGTGGGACCGTGGTACAGTTTTGAATGGTCTGCTCACGTTTGCCACAGCCCCTGGTTTTGCTGACTTTAGAGGTGAAGCCTGTACGGTAGGGTTTATCTCCCAATTTTATTTGCTGTGCTCTGGGACCCTTACAAGATTGCAACTCTGATGCCTCTGGAGCAGTAAGGGATTATCAGGGTTGAGCAGCTACATGGCGTTAGACCATATTCTGCAGATGCTCCCCTGTGACAGGGTGGCCCATAGGTATGCCTTGTTCCCAAACTCCTTGACATTTCATGACTGCACCCATTTTCATATCCAGCTAGCACATCTCCAGAGCAGAAAACAAAATCAGAGGAAAATCTGATCTGAGTTTGGAGTTAGTTTTGCTTTGAGAAGGGCCGGACTAGAGCTCCTGAGGGTCCTTTCCCACATGGCTTGTTCTTGGGTTGTGCTTTCTGCCATTTTTTGCAGTTATTTTTCCACTGGTGGGAAGTGGCAGCGTGTGTGGCCAGATGCTGGGGTAGGAATGGGACTAAGATGTACAGACAGAACAGGGGCAGGACGGCGCCAACATGGCTTTAGTTTCACCCCCAGAGGGCTGAGCTGCTGGGTATGTACAGCACCCTGAGCTCAAACTGCAAAGTCTCTTAGAAAAGCAGCTGATGTATCCATAACCCAGCTACTGCAGAAAGGTCCCTGGTACCTGCAGTGAAGTGCTGTTGGTTTTCATGGTGCTGGATATGCCCTGATAACTGCAAAATGTTTTCCTGACTAACGTATATACTCTGTGCATTTGCTCACATTGTAATTCCTGCTAGAAATATAAAGGACTGATCCATGAAAAAAGCTCCTATGAATAATACATATTTGTAACTCCTGAAAATACACCCCAATGTACCGATGCTTTCCAGAATGTCAGTCTAACTGTGGTGTATTTAGCAGTGTGATTGTTAGGTCTTTAAAGATTCTTCTGTTTGTTGAATCTTTTCATTTCTCAGGGCTGTCTGATCAGACTGGCCACCACGTTGCATTTCTAGGTGTGATCCTACTCTTCTTAGTTATGCTGTCTCTTTATGGAGAGAGTATTTTTTTATTTCACCTAGGTGGTTTAATATGAAGAGTGTTCTAACGGAAAAGTAACGTAACAACGATCTTTCTTACTTGTTCTGTCTGTACCTGTCTGAATAGTAAATTCCTCAACTGAGATGGAAATGAGATTTTCCTGGCTTTGGGTAGAATTCAGCATAATGTAGCCATGACCTTGAAGGGGTATTTTAGCCATTTTCCTGGTATAGCTAACAATAAAACAATGCTCTTTTCTTCAAAGTATTTTAATTTATAAAATTACTTCTGATTTTATATAAGCCTTTTACTTACATTAAGAAGCTACAGATATAAAAGGCTCTCACCCTAAAGAATGCCTTTTGTTTATTATACAATAATTATCTCTATCATATTATATATCATAATTACATAATTATAAATACCAGCTAATACTTATTATATTACCCAGGGAAGACAGCATAGAGAAAAGAGAATATCTCTATCAGATAGATGCATAAGAGGCAAGTTCCCAGCCTTACCTCTAGTACAGTGACTAATATCTTCCGTAGGGAACCACTTGTGTCACTTTTAACATCAGACTCTAGATCCCTATCGAAGACTGTGGAGAGAAAGAAAATCTATGAGGGTTCACTCAGTGATAAAGGCTTTAAAAAAGTGTTTGAAATACAATAGTACTTACGCCTTCTGTATGCCTCCTTTATGTTTACAATTTCCTAGGCAAAT
The DNA here is from genome assembly GCA_033558185.1 of Dromococcyx pavoninus. Classification (NCBI taxonomy): domain Eukaryota; kingdom Metazoa; phylum Chordata; class Aves; order Cuculiformes; family Neomorphidae; genus Dromococcyx; species Dromococcyx pavoninus. Next base: position 210,277 of record JAUMJL010000392.1, read on the forward strand.
AAATCAAATAAATGAATAAGGAAATTTATAAATAAGTTTATTTTTAAAAAATAATTAACTAATACTCAAATAAGCAAACAACACCCCCAGCAAGTCAATTCCAAGCCCATGTTGCTCAAGGTGTGGCAGATACGGAGGCAGGAGAAGACAAGATCCCCCTCCACACTCATGCTGGGACTCACTCTGGCGCATAGAAATGGCTCAAACACAGGATGGTTCAGGGCAGCACTCTGAGGGATGCAGGCATCCCTCTATTTTCACTTGCATTTATGCATAAACAAATGGGCTTTATGAAGAGGATCACATTCCTGTGCATGGTGGGACCCACCTCTCAATAGTCAGGGCAGTGCCAAAGCCACCTTTAACAGGAACCAGACATTTCTCTGTTATCACTTTTGCCTCTGTGCCACCCATGGGTGTTACCAGAAGGACCAAGGAAGGAATTTGAATTATATTGCTCTTAAGTCTTGCAAGAGTTTCAGCCCTGGTATAGCAACCTTATGGCTGCAACCACTGACAACAGGCATTTCTACTGTAGAAGCTGGTCTGATCCCTCCTTCTCCTCCTAGTCCTCCTGGGGGCACGGTCTTGACAAGCTCTTTGTCCTGCTACCTAACAAAGGTCACGCATGGCCTCCCAACCTTATTGTTTCGTGTGCAGAGAATCTCAATCAGCAGCGCCTCATCTGTGCCAGCACCCTTCATTGCCTTCCGAAGCTCTCGGGCTTCATACTCGCAGGGCAGGTCCAGCAGAGCCAGCACAGCCTTTTCGAAATTCCCACTCAGGTCTCCCTTCAGGACCTCCTCCATATCCTGTGGGGATATTCAGAAGGGTTACTGCAAAAGCTGAGATGGGATTAGAGGGCTTCTCAATTTGTTTCAGGGAATTCCATGATTTCAAAGCTTCTTCTGTACAAAAAAGGGACAAAAACTTAAAACCCCTTTTAAATAGATGGACTTTATTTTTCAAAATAAATTCCCTAAAAACATTTGTTTCAGATGGAATGAAATATTTCTCCCATCTTCAAATATCAGATGATACCAGCCACAGAATGGTTTGGGTTGGAAGGGACCTTAAAGATCATCCAGTTCCAATTCTCCTGCCATGGTCAGGCATACCTTCCACTGGATCAGGTTGCTCAAAGCCTCATCCAGCATGGCTTTGAACACCTCCAGGGATGGGGCACCCACGACTTCTCTGGGTAATCTCTTCTGTTGCCTCACTGCCATCACAGTAAAGAATTTCTTCGAAACATCTAATCTAAATATACCTTTTCTCAGCTTAAGTCCAGATTTGACTCCTACTTCATTAAGTAAATGCAAACTAGTGTTTTCAAAAGCTTAACAGGAGAATTCTCTCTGAAACACAATGCAGAAACTTCCCACTTTGAAGGAGCTGCAACAAAAGGGATCAAACTTACCAAACTTCTCTTCCAGTTTTTGGTTAAAATTGATTTACTGGAAAAAGCAACAGGTTTCTACAAAGTGTTTTGGTGCCATGCATTCAGCATTTTTTCCACCAAAAAAAAAGAAGCTAACCTTGTGTGATATGAGCTACATAATTTAAAATTTAATAAGGCCACAGAGAAGAGCTAGCTAGCATAGTATGCTGAGAAGGATGCCTGCTGATGATTTATTTGAAGTCCTATCTGCAGTTGACATTTCCTGTAGTATGGGAAGTACTTGACAAGTTCAGAAAAATGAAGGAGAAGCCCTGCTCTAAACCTATGGTTCTTAAATACCCTCTTACACAATCACAACTAAACACTCGATCCATTCAAGTCAGAAGCTGACATCAGTGTTGGAGCAGTTTCAACCACACACCATGAACCTTGCTTCCCGGAGCAGCAGGACAGCAAAACGGTGCAACTTGTGGAACTTGCGGCTCCATACTGAGAGATTCAGGCTGCCCAGGCAAGTGAAAAGAGTTGCTACATCCTGATGTAATTGGGACATCTCTTGGTACATGTTCATTTCTAATCCCTATTTTTATTAATCCCCATTACAGAACTAAATCTATAGTATTTATGTAACCAAAATTTTTATCACGCTTGCTGTAAGTTTTACACATAGAAGGCTTTCAGGTTTAGTGCTGTCGGTCTTATTAACATTCATCAGTGACTAATGAGCAAGAAGACCTTAAGAAAATACCAATTTAATAAGTTCTGCAGAATTCAGCTGTTTACCCAAATAATATATTGGAAGTTTTGATTTTCTTACATGCAAAATCATGAGGGCAATCCATGTTTCCTCCTGCAGAAATCAAGTGCCCAACGATACTTCTTTGTTTTACAGTGTGTATTCTACTTTACCACTGTAAGAAGAAGTTAATACTACATCTTTTGTTAAACTCAACAAAAATATAAGGATGTAAGATCAAATAGTTCCTCTGAATTTGCATCTGGTCTGAGAGGGATTCTGACTTAAAATTTCCATTTTTTCTGAATGTGCTGAAGATGAACATAAGCTGAAATATTTTTTATTTCAGCTACGAATTATTTTCTGGTTCTTCCAACTTTGATTAAAATGCTCTGATCTGGTTAAGGATGAATTCAAGAAGACTCTGAGGGCTAAAGTTAGAAATATAATTTGTGTTTTAGCAGATAAAATGCTGAATCAGAAACTACTGTCCTCCTGAAATCAACTCGGCCCTTGATATTTTTAAAAGTAGAGGCCTGTAGGCTGTACTTCTAGCAGGCATGCGATTTGAAACAGAGAGGCCATTTATTTTGAAATACCTTACTGTACAGAGCCTTGTACTTCTGTTTTATTCGTTGTCTCTCCGCCGATGTTCGACTCGACAAGACTTCAATAATTTTCTTTTCATCGGTTCCTGAAAAAGAAGTTGTGCATAGGACTTATTTAATCAGGAATCTAATGCAGAAGAAAGAAAACATGATCTCTAGAGAAAAAACACCTGGTCTGTACGTAGCCCCACAAGGGTCAACTTTAGGATTTGTAGCATCTAAGATTCTTTTGAGGTTATACTTAGCCGTAGTCAGCTATTATACAATGTTCAGACCACAAAATAGAAGTTCACTATCTTGTGCAGCTTGTATTTTATCGGGGAAATTGAGTCTTTTGTTTAAGAAGGTCATACAATGTTCCTAAAATTAAAGTTATGCAAGTGCCCATAGGCTGACATACACGTTTTTGGTGCCATTGTGTGTTTGAGCAGTCCCAAAGTATCAATGACCAGATCCAGTTCATTAAGTGTGCGAATGCTTGTGCTGACGCAACAGAACAAATGGTGTGGGGCGAGAAGCCAGGGTAGATGAAGATGTGTTTAAATCAGCTTCATTAACCCACAGTCTGAATGTACTGACCGTACAGCATGGTTTGTGCTTTGCATTAAATGGAGTCTGGAAGAGGAGCAGGAACCAGCCTTCCTGGTCTGAGCCTCTGCTGATGCTGTTTGATGCTGTTTTGCTTGGTATGTGAGAGAGAAGTGGGAGCATAAGGTGCCCCAGTGACAGGCATCATGGCAGCTGCAGATCCCAGAAACCTGCAGGGCAAATGATCACTCATCACCCCTTCAGGAGAAAGCCCTTGTGTGGCTTTGAGCTGTAATTTATGCAATGGATGGAAGCAGGTTACTAAAGGCAATGACCTCGTCTTGTACTTTTGCCCTCAGCTATATAAACAGAAGTTTGCACTAAACAAAGCTGCTGGAAGGCATTCATTATGTTTGTGTCTGAAGAGACAGGACCTTAGTAATGTTACTTGGATGCCCAAAAGACAAAATAGTGTAGCTATTACGCACATGCCCTGGTGCACTTCCATGTAAAGGACCAGCAGCTTGCCTCAGGCATTATTTCTTCAAGACAAGTACAGAAACAGAGAATGTATATCAGGAGAGTTCTGACCCTGCATGTGATGGGCACTGCCAAAATGTCACAGCATACAAAGGGTTTACATGGCAGTTCAAAAGCATCAAGCCGTAAGGGTTAGACTTGATGATCTTGGAGGTCTCTTCCAACCCACATAATTCTATGTCAGATCTGCTGATAAATGCACATCATGCTGGTGAACACTGCCCCATGCTCTTCTTGTGCCCTTCCATCTGTTGTATCCACCTTGTGCCAAGCTTCATATCAGGCTCTTGGGAGCAGGGCCCAACAAAGGTTTCCAGGGAGCTACCAGTATGAAGGATAAAAATACAAATTATATTGGCATTCAGCAGCAGCTGATGTGTTTCCATCTGTCCATATATCATCAGGTACATACTGGATATCTTGTCTAGCTCTTCCTGCTTGGAACCACAGCAGAAGGCATGGTGCAATTTTAGAAGGAAAAGCACTTCTATCTGACTTTCAGCAGGAGAATCCTCTGGGGAACTGTCTTCAGGAGCCTCAGTTGATAGGATACAAAATTCATCACTTAACTATCTGATTCTGAATGTCAGTGCTACACCAGGAATAAATGCTTAAATACATGTTTACTATGCAAATGCCTGAAGTTAACTAATAACTTATTGTTCTTTGTGCTGCCTGGCTGTTCTTCCTCTGCTGGGCATTGTCACCTCCATAGACATGGGGAACCCATGAACACCGCGCATTCCTTATTCACGTCAATGCATAGTCAGCCAGCTTACTTCAAACTACCTGAGAAGATGGGGGGAGCCAGTATTTTTAGTTAAAAAAACCTGATGCAGATTGAGAGCACAGTACACTCCTTTCAGCTGATGAAGTTGCAGTGGGCTCTGATGAACATATGGAAGTGCAATTTTTTTTTACTAGTCCTTGAAGGCCTGGGAAAGGACACATAACCCTGACGTTAAACCAACCTGACTAGCTGAATCCCATAACTTTCGTATCAGTCTTGACAGCCAGAGGTTCCCCATCACAGGGAGGAAATATTATGTTTATCCCAGTACCCTGGAGCCAAGGAATTAACAAACCAGGTTTTACCAGTGTTTGAGGAACAAGCTGGTTTCCCTTTCCATTTATCTTAATTAGATAAAACTTCATGGATGTGCATGGTCTTTGAGTCAGTAGGTGATAGAAAGCATAAAGATTACCTGAAACTGACTGGCACAGTTGTTTTGCCCTAAGTTTATGTGTATGTTCTTTACAATATTCAGTTGCCCTTTGTATAAAAAATAAGAGCTTTCTTACCTGCTCCTTTGCAGGCACTATGTATTTTCTTGGCATCTCGGTCTGCATCAAACCCATGATGATGGTGTTTATTGGTTGACTAGGAAAATAGAGACAAAACAGACACACAGGAAAAATTTTGCATTAGTCTTTCTGAATGACAGTTATTTGTGCCAGGTTCTTAATTGATTTTTGTTCGTATAATCTAAATGGTGAAGTTCATGCTGGGCTTTGCTGAAATACTGTATCTGTCACTACAGCTCCTAAGATCGGTCCACAAATAGCTGTCAACACGTGACACATGCTGCTGATACTATAAAACTTTGTTCTGTCAATTCAGGCTTATTCAAATAATTTAAAGGTAATAACTTGTACTAGGCATCTTCATGCCAGATCAAATATTATTTGTTTGCACCTCGTTAACAATAGGCCAATATAAATACCTCATCAAACGCGTAAAGAACCACGACCCATCTCTGCAGTACGTTTGTAAGTACTAGGGGCTTACAATCCCAAGCAGATGAATATAAACTGGTCCTGCAAACCTTTCTTGTGTTGATGCATTCATGCAAACAAGATAACTTAAGATAAATAACATGACAAAAGTGACAGTTTGGCTTTTTTTTGTCAAAATATCATGTCTGGTTACCTTGAGATAAATTTATTGGGGCTAATAACTCAAAGTCCACACCCGCAGCAGCAGTTTACAGCCTGACATACCAATGTAAACAGAAAACCATGCCCCTGCCTACTAAGCTGACAAGCTGTGAACCACAAGGGCTGAAATGCTGGTACACCCTCTACTCTTCTTTTCTGCTGCTTCTCAGATGAGGGTAGAGGAGGTCATCAGTATTTTAACCCTGTAATATTATGAATCAGATCTTTTAAATGTCTAAACTCTAAAATAATACTGGAACACAAGTTCAAGGCTCCTAAATCAACTAGAACTATATATGCATCATGTCCCTGGTGGGAAGGTGAGGGGTCTAAGTGGGCATTGCAGGTGCTTTGGCATTTCCATTCAAATAGCAACATGTGGATAAGGCTACTTGCTTTGCAGGGCTGCCAGGCACTGGCACCACCACTGTTAATTAACAGTTATGATACCCCAGGGCACGGCACTTTGTTCTCCACTAAATTAAGGGTTATGGCACCCCAGAGCATGCAGTCTGCTTTTAAGCTCTTCTGAGAATGTCACTGTCCTACTGAAGAGCAGAAGAGGCTAAAAGTATGATTAGCCTCCTTGTCTTTGGGGATAGCATAGGGCAGAGACAATTCCTGAGAGAAATTAGGCACAAGATCATTCTGCTTGTGGGATAAAGAGAAATTAGCCATATGGCTGTGGACCATGCTTTGCCAACACAGCCATCTGGCTAGAGAGCAAACTGATTTATTTACAAGTATAGATATAGCCTGGAAGTCTGTTAATTGGTATTGTTCAAAAGTTTAATCTTGTGATCTACTAGTGCCGGTGGAAGAGCTACAGCTCTGGATAAAGGAGTCCTCTGTAAAAAAACAAAGGATCTTTTCTCAAGGACAACCGCCAAATCCAGTCCCTATACTGCTTTATCAATGTTCTTTTGTGACAGACTAAAGACCATTTGGGTATCTGACTTTTCTAAGGCAATTAGCAAGTAGGATGGTAGCTATGGAAAAAATGGTCAAGCATCGGAACAGGCTGCCCAGGGAAGTGGTGGAGTCACCATCCTTGGAGGTGTTCAAAAAGCTTGTAGACGTTGCACTTCAGGCTATGGTTTAGTAGGCACAGTGGTGTTGGGCTGACAGTTGGACTTGATAATCTTAGAGGTCTTTTCCAATCTTAATGATTCTATGGTTCTGTGATATAACTTACTGCTGATGGTTGCTGCTGTAGTGCAGCCATCTCACTGAAAGTGAAAGTAATTTTTACAACAATAGCAATTAATACGATACAATAACAATGCAATAATTTCTTTTGGTCTCTACAGCACAAGGTAACACTTTCATTATCACAAGTTTTGCTTGTAAATGTGTATCCTATTGTACACTCTGACATGCACACATGCTTCTGAAAACCTTCCAACAAGGTGGAAATGGAGGCACATAAGTAACTAATACTTTTTAGTGCGAGACTTTATTTAATGGTCTTCAATTTTCTCAAGAATTTTGTCAAAAAGGAAAGGAAAAAGCACAAAGTTAGAAAACAGATGCCTTGATTGCTCTCTATCCAAAATGAATTGCACTCACATTTTTCTATTATGATGGGTGTACGTCCATCTCCTTTGATGGAATCATGTACAAAAGATGTCTTTTTGTACAACATGCTCGAAAATAAAGCAGTTCTAATTTATTTCTTCTCTTCTGACTGCTACACCCTCTTTTCCATTTTTGTGAGAATAAAATTCACCTTTGTTTTTTCTAATACGAAAACAAATGACGACTGCTGAGAATACTCAGTGGGTGATGAATTTGGTGGAAGAGAATAATGGGATCCCACAACACAACAAAAGCCTATTCTGGATATACAGCCCCAGGATGCAAATGCTGCATGCACAATGGGCCTCTTTGCTGGAAAGTCGTACGAGCATGGTGTTGATGGCAAAGAATTTGGTCCAGGTGCCCCTCAACATGTAGCAGATTCCATGAGCATCAAGGTATAGCATTGAGGAGGGTATTCCACTGCCCATTCGATTCAGTGTGACTCACACTTTGCACTTCGCAGTGGCAGTACGGTTTTCCCCTCTCTGTGTTTAACATGCAAAATGTTTTCAACACTTCAGTCCATTCTTTAGCACAGGATTGTTAATATTCTTGGGTAATGTACTCCTAATTACTTGTTGCATCTGTATCATGCACCCAAAAGGACACTGTGAGCTGGACAGACAGCATACCTGTCCTTCCACTGCTCAATGTGAAAGCAGCTGTTTGTACGAACAGGATACAATATCTGAATGGACTAAATTATGATGAAGCTATCATTATTGTGGCTCTGTAGCATTAACACGCTTTTCAGATGACGTTCATGCCACTCATATGGTTGATCCTGCTCTCTCTATTAGGTAGCCCACACTGTGAGAGTAAGAACCAGCGAAGCAGCTGAAAAAACAGCAAAAAAAAGGGTACAGTTCTGGAAAACAAAATACAAAGAAAAGTGCTAACATACAATGGCATATATTTGACTACTTTGTAGTATCCAAGTGCCATTCTAGTTTACAGATCCCCAAATTCACTTCAGCTATATGAGTTGAGAACTGTTGTTCCATATTCACTTTGTCCTGACCTGGGACAGACTGGTGAGCAGTGAGAGGAAAAAGGCTTCATCAGGCATTTTCTCCCACTTTTCAGACATTCAGCCTGGATAGAAACATCTATACAAACACTCAAAGGGAAGGAGCTGGTTCGTACTTTTCTTTGCCTTGGTTTGTACTTTGCCTTGCCTTACCCACTAGCAGTGTTGGGCTGTGGGTATTGCCCTTATCAAGATAATGCTGCCGTCTCCGCAGCTCCCACTGCCCCAACCCTATCACAGACGCACCTGGTCCTAGTAATGTCATTACAGGGCCTTGGGACAGTGGTTTGTTCTCTTATGCCTTGATGGCTGGTCAGTCATGTTCAGGCTTCAGCAAGTCCCTGCCTCCTAGGTGCAACTTGTCACTGCAGATGTCGCGTTTATGTGTAGCACAGTTGCAACATGTAGGAGAATTGTAGCACCAGCAACTGAAATAACATTGCGGGTTTATGAGGATTCATGAAGATATATATATATATATGTCTGTGTTTATTTATGATATAAATACATATATATATATATATAGAGAGAGAGAAAATAGAGAAAAGTATTTCTTTTCAAGGGAAAATCATGTGGAAGGGATGGAAGGCCTGTTTCTTAATGACGTTCATGACATGTTTGTTTAAAAGCACCAGAGCGATCTATTGAGTCAGCTCCTCTAAAACCTTCGTCTTCAAATAACTCACTGTAAAACGTTAAATGACGTGCCTGGGAGACAGCATTCTTATAGTACTGTGTGTAATACTAGCATTAGCTTTCTAGATAGGAAATCTGATGCTCTGGGCAAGTGACTGTCAACGCCAACTCCTGAGTCATCTGGAAAGCTTTTGTTAAAATTCACTACCTGCTGCATCTCAGACTTGTTCTCCGCCACTGATGCAGCCTTCCCACATAGGAGGAGAGTTGTTTCATAGAATCATAGAGTCATTAAGGCTGGAAAAGACCTCTAAGATTATCAAGTCCAATGATCAGCCCAACACCACCGTTCCTACTAACCCATTACTAAACACCACTAAACAGTGTTCCTTAAATAGTTTTTGCCTCACTCAAGCATATTTTAGGATAACAATCATTTTCCCTTGTAGCTTTAGCTAGAATTGCCACAGATTTATTTCTATTAACTGAGTAAATTATAACTAATCTAAAACTAACACTTCTACCTTGTTGAAAAGCACACCGAGTAGTTTTTCCTCCTGTAACTTGCATTTCACTTTAAGGAGATGTTAAGATGAGTTTATAGCTGAAGATGGACTGCAATGCTTAGAGAAGCATTTGCAGACTGTTCTTTGATATTTCAGCATGTGGAGCCCTTAGGGTTCACCAATAAACATTTTAAGACAAAGGTCAGCAAGACCTAGAAAGACATGGAGGGGTGATAAGAGCTCTGGTGGATTCAAGGCATCAGTAGTTAAAATTGGTGGGATGTTGCAATACATTGCAGACATTTCTGAAGACAAAATCTAATATCTTCCTCGAGTTAAAGATAATTAAGCTTGCAGTAGATTCAAAGTTCTCATCTGTCAGTCGACAACAGAAACACTGCCACAAGCATGCCAGGTAGCTTCTTGTGTTGCAAAAGAGAAACAACATACCCTTCTTGAAAATAGCTGATAATACAGTGAACAATCACAGCTATTTTTTTAATTTCATGATCTCAAACAGATGCCACAAACATGCTCAAGGACAGTGGTTTATGAACAGTACCTTCAAAACAACAAAAGGTGCAGCTGCTCAGAGTGCTGCTGTCAGTGCTCACCCACTGTAGCTCTAACACAGATCGATGTTGATAATGTGCATGGATAAAGGCAGACGCAGACTCTTACAAGCAAATCACTAGGAAGAGCCAGCAGGAACACAGCTGCTGACCAAAGCAGTTGAGTTTCAGGTCTAAGAGTGATGAGTAAAGCTCTGAAAAGGGCTGGACTGATCCAGTGCTTACTGCAGTCTTCATTTTTACCAGGTTTATTTTATGTGTTTTATTTAGATGATATCTAATTTCAAGCTTCTTTTTGGTTGCTATTTTCATTTTTGCTCTGGCTTAACTGAAATAAAAAATAAATCTCAAAACCACAGCACATAGAAATGGCAGACTGACCCAGCCAAGTTCTTTACAGCACTGAGCACTGTACGTGAGTGGGATCTGGCATAAAATTTAGAGCAGTATTCAGTTGTCTAGACTGAATAGGTATCTGGTGCCCCAGGGTAAGCTACCTGCTGCCTGTCAGAAATGTGTGATCTCTTGTTGGACCTGCATCTGTCAACCCAGTGCAGATGTCTCACATACCTGAGGGCATCTCCAGTGGTTGTTGGAGATGGACAACAGAATCAATCCCTAGCTATTTCACCAGTTTTGCTATTCTTAGAATCATAGAATCATAGAATCATAAGGTTGGAAGAGACCTCTGAGATCATCGAGTCCAACCGTGCCTGTTTCCCTACTAAAACCATATCCCTAAGAAACTCATCTACATCCTAAGAAACTCATCTAATCATCCTAAGAAACTCATCTAATCATCCTAAGAAACTCATCTCTTCTTCATGTACATTTAATTATGCTCTAAAAATACATTGGAGAAAACTACCATTTTAAAAAGAATTTACATAAACCAGTTCCATATGCAACTATCAGAGCTTCCTACCAATCACATGAGCACCAGTAACCCCTCTGCCTTGTTTCCCACAGATTTACATTTCCCGGATGACTGATTTCAGACACTCTACTGTCTATTGCTGCTGAAGTTATTTCTGTGGTGGGTACAGCCATCACTGTGTGAATTCTCTGGTGTCTAATACAGGAAGTATGGGAAGATACGGCTCTGTTAGAGCAAGTCCAGAGGAAGGCCATGAAAACGATCAGAGGGCTGGAGTACCTCCCCTGAGTACAGGATTGGTCAGCCTAGGGAACAGAAGGCTCTGGGGAGACCTTATAGCAGCTTTCTCATACTTAAAGAGGGACAACAGGAAAGCTGGGGAGGGGCTCTTTTTCAAGGGAGTGGAGTGATAGGAAAAGGGTAATGGATTTAAGCTGAAAGAGGGGAGATTTAGATGAGATATTAGGAAGAAATTTTTTACTGTGAGAGTGGAGAGGCACTGGAACAAGCTCTCCAGAGGAGTCCTGGATGCCCCTTCCCTAGAGGTGTTCAAGGCCAGGCTGGATGAGGCTTTGAGCAACCTGGTCTAGTGGGTGGTGTCCCTGCCCACGGCAGGGGTTTGGAACTGGATGATATCTAAGGTCCCTTCCAACCCAAACCATTCTATGATTCTATGATGATGATTCTATGATTCTAATACGGGTTGAGCTTGTGCCTCAGTCTTTTGTTCAGGGAATATCTAATACAGTTTCTTCTAAAGATTTTCAAGAAATGTAATAGGCACCTAATTGTTTTGAGACTCAACACCCTGCTGGAAAATCAATCTAAAAATTGTCCAGTGGGTTCAAATATTTTTAGTGGGATAACAGGTATATACACACTGCAACGCCAAGCTCCAAATGATGCATAATGTCCCAAAGGTGAGCACAGGAATGCCTGAAAAACAAACAGACAAGCCAAAAAAAAAATTGAAAAGCCATCACAGATCAGAAACTGTGGAATCTGCTGAGATTTCTCAGTTCTCACCATGCAGTCACTAAGTGATCACTTCAAAGACCTTCAGGGAGCCTCGTGTCCAATTAACAAACCCCTTATCCTCCAGTTTAACATGGCTAGAGCTGTCAGGACTTGTTTGGGCAGAGCTGATCTTGCTGTAGGCAATGGGTAAGCGAGACAACATCTCAAGGTGCCTTCCAATTCTATGATTTTCTGTGTTCCTCTTTTGTGTGGAAAACAAAATATATTTTGTCTGTCTACCAAGAAATATCCTAAACCATCTAATCACCTCGTTAGCATAATGATGACAGGATTGAGTGTTCACCTCATTAATTAAATTGTATGCAATACACTATGATCATGGAAGAAAGATTTTTGGCAAATCAGCACCTACATGATTAATTTTTTATCACCACATATATACTCAAGATTAATTATTTATCCTGGCAGAAACATTTAATCAGCTATAATGCAATTGGAATCCAAGGTTAACTAGACTAACAGTACTGAACAGAAAAAAAGGAGCATGTTGTCTTAGATCTTGTGGTTTTAGACCTCTAGCACATCACATGATACAGTAGATAATATCTTGTTAGCAGAATAAACTCTGCATTCCCACCCAAAGGGATAGTCTTAGTGACGAACAGTCCAAATCTCATCACTCATTTTCAAGCATTTCCGTGTATTACGAATAAAGTACAAGAACAAACATGGGAGTAGGCTGCTCTATTTTGATTCTGATCTATTATACTTACAAAGGTAAAGTGAAAACATGATGCTACCTTTGTACTTCACCTAATTTACTAAAAGAGAATTTACTAAAAGAGAAGTCTAATTTACTAAAAGAGAAATTTCCAGTCATAAAAATTTTTTTCAACCTGTTGTAATGCTACCTTAGGCCACTTTGAACTGGGTCAGTTTTTTGATCTTAGCAGAATGAAGGTACGAGCATAATAAGAATAGTCACCTGCCATTATATAAGGCATACTATTCTTATATAATAATATTGCTCTATTTTAAATCTATGCATTGTAATAGATAATAGATCTTCATGTTTGTGTTACTTAAAAATGCAGTTGAGACTGAAATGAACATTAACAAGAGGAGGAAAAGCCACTTCAGCAGTAGCATCCAACCTACCTAACAAGCGACATATGTCTCTCACCCATAGTAAAGAGCCTGGAGACAAGGATCACACACCTGAGAGTTGTGGGTGCCAGAGCTCTTGGAGCCAACAGGCAGAGGATCGCCACTCCACCAGGAACATTTGTTTTTACTGTGGGATGTATGAGGGTCCTGGGACAAACTGGCAATGAGATTCAGTGATCTGAGGCTGTTTTTTGTGACAGTGGGGCCCTGGGACACTGTCATAGCCCTGCTCCTGACCATGTTAGCCAACCTGGCACGAGGCCGCAAGTATTTCTAAGGGATAACCAGGTATCTTGCTCAGAAAGCTCTAGACCATCAATCAGAAAGGGCAGAAAAGCAGATGAAGCCCATTTCACTTCTCATGTCCATGAGAAAATCTTCCAAATGTTAGAGCTCTATAGTGGAGAAGCAAAAGCAAATAATCAATTACTGGTAGGTAAGGTCAGGTCTTATCTAACTGGTAAATGCTGTTCATGGGTGAGGATATCTCGTCATTAGCAGATGGTGGGTTCACCATCTTCTATCACCCTTACATCAAAAAAAGATGTTCTTTTGCAAGCTCTTCTTCGGGGAAATCCAAATAATTTGGCCCAATCAGTCAAGTAGGAATTTATGACAAATGTAAAGGCTTTTTGAACACAGGTGAAGTAGATGGGTACTAACATTTAAAAAGCAAACAGATATTAATAGTTGCAGCATGTTGGCAGTGGGACAACATCAGTAAGCACAAGGGTTTGTGCTTTGGTAATAAAAAGAAGGGATTGATAAACACCTTTTTGACGTATGTCAATTGGTAAAAACTACCTTAAAGACTCTGTGTCCTTCTGACCGCAAGGTTTCTTCCTTTGCTGTTTTGTAAAATGTACCTGTCATTTTTGTTTGTTTGAATAATTTTCTCCATCAACCACAAGATGTAACTGAAAAATTGCCATCTGCCTTCTTGGCTGCTCAGAGAATGGTATCAGCATCTCCGAATGCCACCCGCCATCTGCCAGGCAGGCTGTCACTCTCCCAAATCCTTACGGCTGTTTTAGATCTAACAGCTGTACAACAGCAATGTGCACTGTCAGGCTAGCTTGTTGCTGACAGTTTGTTGCTATCAAGAACAAAACAAATTCTATATGACGAATATCTGTAAGTTAAACTTCATTACTCAACAACATTTGCAATGAGTCAGTGACTCTTTACAAACAGAGCTGCAAATAACCTTATTTTCCGCAGCTGAGACTAAAACTACAGTGACAAGATCCTAATAGAATGTGACTTTTACTTTTTTCTTATTATAAACAAGTGGCAGCAGTGAAGCAAATTGCTCTGCCAGTTACTTAAACCGTAAAATTGAAACCATCTCTCTCCTACAATGTCCCTCCTCTTTCTAAGTATCTATTACTATATCATCTCATATTAGCTTATGGCTAATTTTTTTTATCTACTCAATTTATTCACACTCATCACTATGATAAAGTCTACAATGAAGAGAAAAAAATGTTTGGAGGGGATTGCTTCATAGCTGAATTTTACACTGTCTGGCTTTAATGTGCCCAGACCCTCTTGCAGCTGATGGAACTTCTTAACACATATTGCATTTGAAATCAGTTAGCTCACAGGCTACCATGCAGTGCAAATGCCAAAGTTTCAAAACTGCAGCTTTTATCTCTGGAGGGTTAGATTCATCTCCTTAAATACAGATACCTTTGAGATGTGCCTGGGCAACCAGCACCTGTGTGAGGCTAGTAGAGGAGACACAGGGCTGACAGGGACCTGACTCCTCTGGTGTGGCAGGAAAGGATGCCAGAAATCTCCAAAGACACCATTCCTGTGTTTAGTCATGTGTCATGCCTCACCTAACTTCCTTTTAATACTTATTTTGCAAATGAAAGACACATAAAAATGGCAAACAAATGGCTTAATTCACCTAGTATGAATCTAAAATTTCAAGTCTGGAATAATTCTCTGTTATTCTGAAGTGGACTTGCCTACTTTTATTTTATTGATCATAATGCCTAGTTGGAAAGCACATTGTATGCTGGGCCATTAGGGATAACAATAACCAAAATGACTGGAAACTGGCATAGTCTGCCTCTTTTTCAGCTGAGATACCAAACGTCTGACTTGCATACTGATACAGAGATAGCTCAAGTGTTCATATGTCTTATCAAAAATTTCACACTCATTACCTCAACTAAGACTTGTGAAGAGGTTTGGTAATTTAACACTGACAGAACTGAAGTAAATTCTTGTGTATGCCAGCACGAAAGCTAGCATGAATTAAATATATCTAAGCAAGGCTGGAGTATATGGACACAGTTTTTGGGAACATCATGCTAACTCTTTCATGTATTCTAAAGATGAATTATTTGAAAGTATAAGAACTGGAAGGATGTTGCACCCCACCAGGGAAGCCCCAAGATTACATACTTCTTGGTCACCTCTTTCTTTTTAAAACATTCCTCTGCAAGATGCATTATCTACACACCGTTTATATATTCATAGACACATAGAATGGCTGTTACTGTACAGACATTGCACGTTTACTGTCTGACAAACCAACTGCGTCTACTGAACTTGGAGGTTTCTGTGTGTAACTCCTTTCCACTTCACAGGGTGAAAGAGGTCTCAAGACACTTCCAGGCCAGCTGTTCCACCTAAAGCAGAACTAATCAGTCCATTGTTTAAGTCAGTGATCATAGTTAACAATAAAGACAGAGTAATTTTTCTGGATAATAACAAGAGAACTTGGTAGAATATACCAAAAATGTTGTATACAAAGAAGAGTGTCAGAGTCCAGATATTTTGGAATTGTTTATATTTTTGTAAAATGTATTTGTTTGACTTGTTTACATTATGTGAAACATAAATGTAATGACCCTTTGATACTTCAGATGGGTTCTTCTTTTTTTTTGCCACAAATGCATCATAATTTTTTCATGGTAGATGCTTGTTAACACCTGCCACAGCTGCACTCACAACACAGTCTCAGCCTCCTAAAAGGAGCAGCTAATATCCTGGATAAAAGGGGACCATGGAAACGAAAAGAAATGTCACAGCTCTTCCCCAGTGTTGGGTGGCTGAACAAGAAGGTATTTCTGCCTTCTGCTGAACATGGGCTTATGGCCAGGGACTGAACAAGAATCAACTGTCACTGAATATTGGCCTGCCAGGGGAAGCAACAAATAGCAATTGTTGAGTTTTGCGATGAAGTAATGAAATCACACTGTGGTAAGTAATACTTGTACTAAGGAAACATTTCTACAAGGATAGAAATGTTCATAAGCAACAGAGAGGCCCTTATGATGTTTGTGAGTTTATATCCAAGAGGACTCCTAAGGCAGATATGTTCTCCAGGTTATACTTACTTTTTACCTTTAAGTTTTCAAACCATCTGGCCCACGACAACCTGTCATCCTCTTCTTACATTATAAAGTCCTTATTGGCAGACGGTTTGGGCTTTACAATGAGAAGATGAAACTCAAGGGCATCCCAGAGTCTCAAAAAGTAGTTTATATGAGAACCAAAGAATTTGCCCACCACCAGATTAATTCAAGTCACAAGCATCACAGAGAACAACAGAATAATGCATAAAGAGTCTTCTTGGATTCTTGAGAGACAGAATATGAAAAAAACATTCACACAATTTCACAAAACTCATCAAGCTTTTCAAACGATTGTACAGTCAAAACCATTCCTGCTATTCCCAAAATGTAGCTAAATCACCTTATAGCAGAGCCGCTACCCAGATATTCAGGTGGATTGATTGTACTTGTGGTAATTTTGAAGACAGTAGAAGCACAGATAAGCTTGATGCAAGACTGCAAACAGAGAAAATGAAGACTGAGGATGTGCAGTCAAAAACTTTGTTTGATTGTAGAAAAAAAGAGTGGATCAAGTTCAGAGAGCACGTGGAAATATGCAGATTTGGATCTGTAATGTTGCATCAGTTGCAGCTCTTAATTGAGCTCAGTTTCTAAGAGAGAGGTACACTTTAGAGCTGGTTAGAAATTTTTTATTGAAAGCATTTTTTCATTAAATTTTGTTACTTTTGTTTAAATTAACATATTCAGGAAAATATTAATTTTGATTAAATCTTTAAAATAAGACATTTTGATAGAGCTGAAAAGTTCCATTTAATATCCATGTAATGGAACTTTTTCTTTGAATAATGCTTAGCTTTCAGTGAAAACAAATTTAATAATTAATTTTTTTTAAAAAAGTTTTAAAACCTAAATCCATTTCACAAAAAAATACCTAATTTGACACAGGTTATTCATTTGATATTTCTCCCAGCAGAATTTGGTCTACTTAAAAAGAATCCACTTCTGAAATCTCAAAGCAGACAAAATTTTGCAAAATGCAATACTCAACAGAGTGAAACAACTCAGTTTTACCCAGCTTTCTAGTGTCAGTCTTGACCATGAAAGAGGAGTTGTTTTTGCGCACTGCAGGGCCTCCCAAAGCCACCATAAACCACAGCAATGTGTGCTGCAACACCACTGTGCCCCTTTCATCCTTCATATAAAAGGCTCTTACTGGCTCATCTGCTGACAAACTGGCAGTCCCTATGGCTGGTTTCCGTACATCCTCTGCGAGACTGTAAGATTTGCTCTGGAGGTTTAAAAAACACAATGCATGAGACACTTATGAACCTATGGTTGCAAAACACAATAACAGGAGAAAGAACAAACTGCAGCTGAAAAGCTCTGTTAAGGCTGCTCCAGAAGTGGTTCTCTGATACAGATGCAGGTATTTCTTCAAGCTTACCTGTAATTTCCTAGGGACAAACACAGAATGATGCAATTCCCAAGATGCGTCATGGGCTGCATCATGGGATTCAGCCCATGATGTGGCCTCACATCCATTCTTACTGAAGACTACAACACAACTCTGGTGCACTGCACCTGCATCCAGGCTACCTAGCCCAGCATGGAGCTCATAGAACTGCTAAACCTTCCCAAGATGCAGTGCTGTGATCTCTCTTGCTATAGGTAGGCCTCAACTGCCAAGTTTAAACCTACAATGAATAAGTGTGCTCTACACTGCATTCAGTGCAGTGTTCAGTGAAAGGCTCTCCACGGTTAGGACCCTCAGGAGATGTCCACCAACAACTCTGCCACATGTGCTTGTGAGGACAAACAGGGCTGTATGGCAGGAGCCTTCTTGCCTTTCTTTCCTATGCAAAGATAAGTTGCTGAATTGCTTGGTTCTTTCCTCTTATGCAAGCAGCCAGGCCAAAAAAAAGAAGATGTGGAACTGTGACCTTCACCCTTTCACAGCGAGCCAAACACTGATTTTCTTAGTAGCTGGAGCTTTGCGCAAATGGTATGGGCTCTACTGCTCTGTCTGGCAAAGAAAATGTCCTGGAGAGCTGGTCCAAAAGCAGCAGAAGCTCAGCATCTCTCAAGGCCTTGCTGATTTTGATTTCAAAAAATAGTCATGTAACAGAATAGGTCTCAGAAAGTAATGTAACATTAGCCTGGATCAGCAAATATGCAGGCTTATATTGATACATACTGTAAAACTGCAGGTTTCCAGCACTCGAGAAGAAAATGTTCTTCTGAATAAATATTGCCCTTTATCCACTAGTTTTAAATTTGGAAATAAAACCCCCAACTTCCTCTGAACACGCTTTTTAACTTTCAAAAGAACCCATCATTCACAGCTACCACACAAATTTCTGACAACCAGGTTGTTTTGAAGTTAAATATCTTTATGCAAGTTTAGATATTGATCATTAAATACCCAAATGTTAGTCACAATTGTCTTAGTCAAAACTCACATGATATTTCATGAAGTAAATCCTGACACCAGCACTGTAATCAGGTCCTTCTCTGAGAACCACACTTTGAGATTACTCCTGTCCCTGCTATTCAGTGATAAACTTAGACAAATTTTGAAGGTGTTGGTCTTTGAGACAGCAAATTTTTCTTACATCTTTAGGGAATTATTTCAGTGTTCAGAATATACCAACACAAATTTGCTAAACGAACTGAATTATTTTCCAATGACATCCTACACATCATTTCTTTTTCTCAGAATTAAAGTGCTACCCTTTTAACTAATCCACAATGAGTGTTCACTCACAACCTGCGTGTTACAGTAATAATCTCATTAGTCATGTACTGCCTTTAAATGATGTTATCAGCTACATACAAGTTTCTCACTCACACTTAAAGCAGATTTTGAGCTTAAATCATCATTTGCACATGTATTAACATTATTTAAAGTGAAAATGGGCAAAAATAAAACCAGGAAACTGTTGCATTCTTGAAAATCCAAATTAAATAACTACTTACATGTGAACTGCCCATTTTTTCTTTGTCTGAGTGTGGAAGATGCAACTCTTCTGCTCTTCAACAAAACATGCATTCAGATGGAATAGTCAACTTTTACTAGAGCAGCTGAACCCTACCCAGCCCTGAGTTAATCAATAACTTCTGACATTATTTAAATTCTAGTAATTTCAAGGTGGGGTGTATTCATCATTTGGCTTCATTATCCTTGCTATATAACATCACATCCTGGTGGGTCATGGAGCTGGCGGGTTTCTCCAAGGAAAATCAGGATTTCACAATATAAGCCTCAAGATTATACTAATTGTAATAATTTATCTATTTGTTATTACAATGATTTAAAACATACAGCTATGGTAGTGCCCAATATGAGCTTTCCAAACACGTTAGAAGGAAGGATGCCTCCTCTGAAGAATTTATATCAGATCTTATGCTATTTAATGGTATTTAATATGTCATTGAGGATCCTCAGCTCCTACAAAATATTTCAGACTCACCGCTTTTCACTGAATCTCACTGCTTTTATTTGGATTATGTGGCAAGTTTTTTGTAGTGTTGGCTTGTAGTTGTGGCCTCTGTGAGAAGAGACGAGGGGTTGCTCCCACACTGGACAGAGCCAGTGCCAACTGTCTCCAAAATGAACCCACCACTGGACAAAGCTGAACCCCATCAGTGATGCTAGTCGTGCCTCTGTGATAACATATTTAAGAAAGGGTGAAAAATACTGTATGAGAGAGAGGAATGACAAAAATGTCAGAGAAACACCAAGAGACCAAGCTCAGTAAAGAAGGAGGGGAAGGAGGCGCTCCAGGCACTGCAGCAGATATTCCTATGCAGCCTGTGGTGAAGACCATGGTGAGGCAGGCTGTTCCTCCTGCAGCTTGTGGAGGTTAACAGTGGAGAAGATACCCACCTGCAGCCCCAGGAGGATCTTGCACTGGAGGAGGTGCATTTGCCTTGAGAGAAGCTGCAGCCAGTGAAGAGCACATGCTGGAGGAAGAGTGGTCTGTGGAGAGAAGCCCATGCAGGAGCAGGTTTACTGGCAGAACCTGTGGCCCTGTAGGGGACCCATGATGGAGTAGGGGAAGAAGATGAGGGGGAAGGAGCAATAGAGACAAAGTATGATGGGCTGACTGCAGTCTCCATTTCCTGTCCTGCTGTAGTGCTCAGGGGGAGGAGGTAGAAAAGCTGGGAATGAAGGAGCGAAGTTGATCATGGGAAGCAGTGGGAGGAGGAAGGTGTTTTTAGTTTTGTCCTTGTTTATCATTATACTACTCTATTTTTAATTGGCAATAAAGTAAATTAATTTCCCTAAGCTAAGCCTGTTTTGTCCCTGACAGTTACTGGTGAAAAATCTCCCAATCGTTATCTCAACCCACGAGCTGTTTCATCTTATTTTCTCCCCGTCCTTTTGAGGAGGAGGATTGAAAAAGCAGCTTGATAAGTACCTAGCAGCTAGCCAAGGCCCTGCTTTGGACTTCAGGTATGACATCCAGCAAAAAATAAGGGTCGAAACTAAGCACACTTTGTTTCCACAAACCTGGAATTATTGCCCCACTTTCAGTAACACAATGATTTTCGTTTGCTTAAAGTTTAAATAAATCACATAGATTCCCCCATAACTTCTATGAATTCCAGGTTTAAAATGGTTTGATAGACAGTACTTTCCTGCAAAGACCTTGCTACTATTCAAACACACTTAAAAAATAATTGATTGGCTTTGATTACGGTGTTTAAACACATGTAATGTAAAAATAAAATGCTAGGATGAAGAATTTTATCCAGAATTCAATGTTTTGTGTTAACACGTTGTCTCCAAGGCATCCTCAGAGCTTCTTTCATAGTATTTTGGGGAATAAAGTTGTCCAAACTGACATTAAAGGAAATACTAATGCTGGACAGAAAGCAAGTGCAGGGTTTCTCTGGAGTCTGTCAGGTCAGAGGGCACTCATAAGCTTAAATACAGGCTCGTTATCCTACTCCTTTTATGGGTTGTGAGTGAAATACAGCAGCCCAGAAGGCACAGCTCATTAAGGATTTAAAACAGACAGCAGATTGAGTAATGCTATATAGAGCTATGCATATAAATCATCTGTCTAAGCATGCAAACAGTGTACTGGCAGGAAAACTATGTGCTACTCCCACTGATCAATTTGGTTGACTTAGTTTATGTACTAAGAGTTTAAAAGTTTGCATAATTAACAAAAAATAAGGATAGTATGGTACTTTTTGGCTTTGTAATAACAGGACTGACTCCCTGCAGAATACCTGAGGATCATATTCATGTGGTCCCAGGCAATGAGACAGAGGCATGTCCTGGTATCTTATGAATGGAGTCCGCATTCATATGTTTCTTCCTTCTTTTGCCAGCAGAATGGAAAACTGAGGCATGGGCATTACACCACCACAAGATCAAGCAGGTTGGATGCAAAGAAGGCACAAGGGGCTTATCAAGAGAGTGCCTATAAACAGACATTCTCCTCTGAAAGGTGAAGAGAACTGAAAAAGGTGAAAAGGTGATGAAACATTATAACAGGTAAGAAACACTACACACTGCAGAGCGCAACTGTAGACTGATAACACTGCGACTCTGGAGATCATTGCTGGCTACCAGTAAGTGAGACTTTGCTCTAAAGCTAATCACAGAATTGGTTAAAGCCTATGGGTCTTAAATGAGCCTAAAATGTAGGAGGCAATTAAAATCTTCAGCCTAATGAAGTAAGTGAAACAATAAAGGACCAATGTGGTAACAGGTGAGAACTAAGTGAAGATGAACTTTGCAGTGAAGATGGCTTGCACATTTTGCAGAGGATATTTGTGGCAGCATCACGGCCACAAGGCTGGTGCTTTGTCTGTGTGTCCCCTGGAAAGACGGACAACCGGATTTCCGAGCAACAGAGAAACACAGCTTGTGGATCACAACAGAGTTTACAGAATCAACGTCTTCAACAACCTTGACTGTAACATTGATACAAGTCATGAAACAGCTTTCAGTAGTAGTGACGCCTGGCACCTGGTAGTGACACCTAGCACTCCTGTTTAACACTGCTGAACCCCGGTGATCCTGTGTGAGACTGAGAACTGCAGAAAGTAAAGACAACCGCAAGAAACTAGAACAGTATTTGGAGATTTATCTAAACCAGACAAAAAGAGTAGTGGGTTGACCAGAGACTGATCAGGCATTATCAGGAACCAAAGCATTTTCAGACAGGTTTACCAAGACTTACATTAGCAGGGATAAGCTGCAGAAAGGACTTCGCTTTCAAATGTTCACTTCGGAGAGGAATTTAAGTCATTGAAAACTGGAGTGGAAGTCCTAAATAAACAACTCAGGTTGCCGACAAACTTGGCTAAAACCAAGCATTTCCAATGAATTTGTCTCCAGCTGGAGGTCAGTATCATTGAAGGAAGTCACTGTACCATTTCTGGATATGCAAAACCCCCTTATTTCTGAGGGAAGAAATCCTTGGAAACTATTTGGTCTTGAGATCTGATCAACAGTTGTCAATTTGAATAAGCAGCTTGGGCATGATGTGCAAATCACTCCTGAGAAAGAGAAGAGAGTTATGTTGGAGAGCAGATACTCTTCACATGTTGGTGAAGGTGGCATGCAGCTGATCAGGCCAGCTAGGACTTGAAGGAATTAGAAAAAGCGATCTCATTGTAACTTCTCAACACAGGTTCTTAGTTCACAGGATTCAGTTCAGCTCACTTTTTGAGAGCGCTATATTTTACAGTGTAGGTAAGCCTCAGCTACCCATTGGTGGGAAAAGCAAACTGGCAGGCCCCCACCAGTCCATCAGCTTGCTGAGCACACTGGAATCCACTTCTGTTGCAGGGGAAAAAAAGTAATTAATGAATATATAGTCAGCCGCATTAATGAATATATAGTCAGCCGCACAGGTCATCTGAGTGTCAAACTAAAATCAGCAGCCTCTGAAACACAGTTGACTACTTGTGAGCCCTAACAAAAGTCAGGGAAAGTCGTAAAGGACTGGAGAAGCCTACACATAGTGCCCATGTTCCAGGATAAACCTGTTCATTGCTGCAACTACCTGGGGGGTCAGCTGGAGAAACTGTAAACTGCACAACGGCCTACACATACATATTCATCCTGAGGAGCAGAACCAGGAGTGAGTGGGTGTGGTTTAAATTATATCCTAAGGCTTGGAAAAATGGATCAGTTGCCTGATCCTCAGTGCTCACTGTATGTAAAATACACGATTTAAATCAATGTGATTGTAACAATTACATTGTAATCAATGTAATTGTTCAACGATCTCAGTTGAAGGTGTGGGAGTTCAGAGTGTTTCACCTATGACCTTCATTTAGGAAGTGAATCTCAATCATTTGTCTGCAAATTCTCAAAGTCATTATTAGACACAGAACAATTTCATTTTGTGGTGCCCTTTCTGGTAATAAATCGAAATCCTATTAAAAATCAAGTACTTCCCCTACTGGCCTCTAATCACAGCCCTGATCATTTTTTCCACCTCTCTGAAGACCCACTCCACATCAATACTTTCTTTCTAATTGTCTTGTTTATTATTCCCTTAAGCCAGTGCTATCACTAGAAAGTCTGAGGCAACTGACAGGAATATAGTGGAATAGGAATACTGCATACATCACTGTTATTCTGAGCATATGAATACTTAGGTTGTGGATTCTCCTATCTGTATCTTGCTAAAAGAATTATTATTCACAGGTGCTGGTGCCACTAACAAAGTAGTTTACCTCAAAACCAGCCAAGAAAAAAATTGTCCTGCTCTATCAAGAGGTGTGTCTAATTACCGATAGCAAAAGCAAACAGACGGTACCAGCCAAAGCCCTGCACCATCCGGTTTATGTGGCAATAGCCAAGGCAAAAAGGGTTTCTTATTAATATATTTTCATGGTTGATTCATAAACCATGGTAGGCTGTGACAGAGAAAGGCTCATGAGAAATCTAATTGGGGTTCAAAGAATTAAGGATGAGGTTGGGTTCGCGAGTTGTGACTGTGTTCCTGAACTGAATGCTGCAGGTTATATGAGGAGGGAGGTCTTGTCTGAGGCTGGAGATGGTGTGAGCTGCTCACCATCTCCTCAGCTGCAGGGATTTGTGTGTGTCAGCACCACCGGGCACATCTGCCAGACGAGGTTTTGTGCCTCTGCAGTTATGCAGAAGTGGGATCCTAAAAATATTGGTGAGTCCACAGAAGAAGAACTGGGTCTGTAGTTCTCTGGGGACCTCCTCAAAGAGAACAGAGCACTGAGTTTCTTTCTGTTGCTGTTGATCCCCTTTCACCTCTGTTACCACTGCATCAAGTTTATTACCAAGCATGTAGGATAATAGCCTTAAAAGTTAAAAGGCACAAGTGATCAGAGGCTCACTTGCTTCCAGTTTATTCTACTCGTATATCAAATTATTCATTAAAATGTGTAGTGTTGGAGATAGAGAGCCCTTTCCCCCATCTGTAATTCCCTGACTCCATAACAATAAGAAAGTGCTCTGTGTGTTAAGTTGGCACTGATTTTGACACGTAGAAGACTTTATATGACTCACAAGGACCTAGATCCTAAGAAAAGGAAGGACACATGCTGCTATTTTATTTGAAGCAGGTTCCTTGATGAAGAGGATGGACTGCTGATGGTGCTCAGGTCTGCAAGCTTTCAGTCAGCACACTATGTAGACCACTTACTGGGGGCACAAATGGTTGGTATAGCCCAGGCCATGCTAAAATGAAATGATCGTGCTTGTTCCTTGTCATAAAATGTTTATTGTGATCCCGCACCCGCTCTTACTTTCTGCACTGTCACTTCTCCAGGTGTGTTGTGAAATGAAGGTTAACACTAATCAAGTAGGTAGCAGAGGTATTTTAAGCTTGCATATGTTCCCAACAAGTGTCAGCCCATGGATAGTTCTGCTATTGTATAGGGGAAGCAGCCAAGGTGAGGGATAAGTTTTCCAAGGCACAAACACCTGCATCTTAAAGTGCATGAATTAGTACAGCACATGAGGAAGTACAGTATGTGTGGAAGTATAGCGCATATGGGGAAGTACAGTGTGTGTGGAAGTACAACGTCTCTGGAGGTACAGTGCATCTGGAAGTACAGCACGCATGGAAGTACAGCGCATGTAGGGAAGTACCATGGTCATAGAAGTATAGTGCATGTGGGGAAATAAGGTGGGTGTGTAGCGAATACAGCATGGGGAAGTACAGCATGCATGGAAGTGCAGTGTACATGGGAGTTAGTGAAGTACAATGGGTGTGAAGAGGTATTGTGTCCAGTTGTGAAACCCCCCATCATAAGAAGGATGTGTAACTGCTGAAACAGGTCCAGAGGACGGCTATGAAGATGGCCAGAGGGCTGCAGCATCTCTGCTATGAGGACATGCTGAGAGAACTAGGGTTGTTCAGCCTGGAGAAGGCTCCAGCGAGACTATAGAGCAGTCTTTCAGTTTCTCAAAGGGCTACAGGAAAGCCGGGGAGGGACTTTTTACAAGGACAAGCAGTGATAGGACATGGGAAAGGCTTTAACTTGGAAGGGGGTAGAGTTAGTTTAGACATTAGGAAGAAATTCTTCAGGCTGAGGGTGGTGAGACACTGGCACAGGTTGCCCAGGGAAGCTGTAGATGCCCCCTCCCTCGAAATGCTCTAGGCTGGGTGGATGGGAGCAGCCTCGTCTGGTGGGAGGTGCCCCTGCCCATGGCAGAGGGGGTGGAACTGGATGGGCTTTGGGGTCCCTTCCAACTCAGCCGATCCTATGGATTCAAGGGCAGTGTGCGCGTACGCCCGGTGCGTGGGGAAGCGCAGCCCGTGCGGAGTGGAGCCCTCCCTGCGCTCGCACCCGCCCGTTCAAACAGGCTGACAGAGCCTTGCGCTGCCAGCCGGGACAGGGCACGGGAGTGAGGCGGCTGCAGCACCCACTCCCTTCGGGCCGCCCACCACACTCCCCACTACATCCCCGCGCACCGCCCTCCACCCAACCCCGCCTGCCCCCGCCCTGCCGGAAGTGACGCGCGAGGGCGCTTCCGGGGCCGCAACGCGGAAGCGGCGGAAGCGGCGGCAGCGGGGCGGGAGAGGGCAGGGCGGCCCCGGGCTGGAGCGCCTCCCGGCGGTGGGGACTCTCTCCTCGCCATGAACATAGACGTGGAGTTTCACATCCGTCACAACTACCCCTGGGGCCGTCTGCCCACCAATGTCAAGCAGGTACCGGAGCGGAGGGCGGAAGGGCGCCTGGCGAGTGTGGGGGGACGGGGTGACTCGGCCCTAGAGGAAGGCGAGCGGGCTGGGGCGGCGGAGGTGTTTGGTTTTGGGGAAAGGGGGTATATAGGACAGTTGTGGGGATTTCTATGGGGAGAGAGGCGTGTAGAGTCTGCATATGAAGAAAGGGGGGGTGTAGGAAGGTTGCGAGCCCTCTGTAGATAGAGAGCGAGTGTTTCAGGGGAGAATGGGGTCTGCAGGTGAAGAGAAAGAGGCAGGAGGGTTGCGAGCTCTCTGTGAGGAGAGGGTGGGTGTTTGAGGAATGCCTAGGGAGAATGGGGCCTGGGGTGGTGTGAGGTCTGTATGTGAAGAGAAGGGGGCGTGGGGGCATGTGAGCCCTCTGTGGGGAGAAGGGGGATATGGGGCGGGTGTAGGGATTTCTGTGGGGAGAGGAGGGTGTGAGGTCTGAATGTGAAGAGAGAATTGTCATGGGGGGAGTGCAGGTTCTCTGTGAGGAGAGGAGGGGATGTGTTTGCGGGAGTCTCTGGGGGGAATGGGTTATGAAGGTGGTGTGGGGTCTGCATGTAAAGAGAGGGGAGCATGGGGGTTGTCGGCCATCTGTGTGGAGAGGGGATGGGTTTAGGTAGTGTCTCTAGGGACAGTGGGTTATGAGGGTGTTGTGGGGTCTGCATGGGAAGAGAGGGGGGTATGGGAGGTGTGGGCCCTTTTTGGGAGCAGGGTATGGGGTGGATGTGGGGCTTACTGGGAGTAGAGAGGGGTATGTGGAGGTTGTGGGGTCTGTGCATGAAGAGAAGGGGACACGAGGTTGTGAGCTGTCTGTGAGGAGAGGGTGGGTGTTTGGGGGTTGTGTCTGGGGAGAATGGGACATGGGGTGGTGTGGGGCCTGCATGTGAAGGGGAGGGTTGTGGCCTTCTGTGGGGAGAAGGGGAATGTTGGATGGGTGTGGTGCTTTCTTTGGGGAGAGAGGGGTGTGAGAAGAGTGTGGGGTCTACACGTGAAGAGAAGGGGACATGGAGGTATGTGGGCTGTCTAGGGGGAGAGGGGGGATATATTTGGGGGTTGTCTCTGGGGAGAATGGGGCATGAGGTTGGTGTGGGGCCTGTATATGAGGAGTGGGGAATACGTGGGTGTGTTTGGGAGGGCCTCTGTGGGTGGAGGGAGGCAGAGTGGGGTCTCTCTCAGATTGTGCAGGGACAAGAGCAGCTGAGTCGGGTATCCTTCAGGCAACTCCAGACAGGGTAAGCTAAACCCAGACAGGTGTCGTTGGGGGCTTGTGCAGCCCTGCGTTTTGGTAACTGGGGAACTGTCACAGTGGCTTGTGGAAAAGGAAACCTCATGAAATTTTGATTTGCTGGATTTATTGTGCCCCTGGCAGCGGAGGGGAGGTGTTTTGTCAAGTCAAAGGGATGCTCTCATCTCCAAAGTCTTATGCTGCTTGAAAGCTGATGCTGAAAACCAATTTTTGCTCTTGCACAAAGGAGGGATGGAGAGGATGAGTAGTGGCTGCAGGCTCTGAGTAACTGAATTCCTTGAATTTGAGATTTCAGGAGCTAGTCTGTAAGAGGGATGTGAATGATGTTTTCTTTTTTACCTGCTCAGCTGAGTACATTACTATTGGCTATGTGATTCAGGATAGAAAACTTACTAGTATTTAATGCATTATTTACTTTAACTTCTGGAGTACTGTTTTGTTTACTTTAGTGTTAGGATATCCCTTAAGAGTTTTGTACTTGAAGCAGATACTTGGATCCCTCGTTGGATGTTGATTACCTAAGAATCTTTTTTGATGTGAGCATCAATGAAGGAACAAGGAGAGAACAGAAAAAACGAGCCCACTTGTTACAAATGTAAAGTAGAAGAGTAATATGAAGAATTTTGAGGGGACAATTCTTGAAGTAAGGCATTTAAAGCATCAACCAAAGTTCACTTTTTCTCTTCTTTGGTGATAGCAGAATAATCTACTGTGCTTATGCCTTAACCTTGTGACCTCAGATCACTTGATTGCCTTACTTGTGTGAAGCTACAACTTGAGCTGTTTCATTATTTCTTTTTTGCATTATAAGCTTCTTGGGTGCAGCAGTTGAAGCTTCACATGCCATTTATCATGCTTGGTTTATGCTACACAAATTCTGGACAATTCTTCAATGTTGCAAGATGCTGAATGCTTGGTAAAATGCTTGATGCTTCATGTCGTCTGAAAGACAGTTGAAAACTTGTGATTTGAGAAATGGATGCTCCCTTTTTTATGAGCATGGTACTAGGAAAAAAAATCTAAAGATTATTGCTTTAATCTGCATCCTATGTAGAGAGACCTATTTAACTAAAGATATTTTTGACATGGTAGAGGGACTGAATATCCTGTCACTGGGTTGAATGAGAGCACTCCCTGAGCAACGATAGCTGCCTGCATGTTTCCTTATGAGACACTTTGCAGGGGTTTAACTAAAAGGGGGTTTATGCGTGTCAGCTAAAAGGCCTTTATGTTTTCAAGGGTCTCGGAAATTCTCAGAGGGAATATGAAAGGCAGGTTGTGCTCTACAGCATCCGCAATCAATTACGATACCGCAATAACTTAGGTAAGTAAAGAAGCTAAGTAACTTCTAATTGCTACCTGATTCTTCTGCGTGGACGCTTGTCTTTGTTGTAAAACTGCAAGAACAAGCCCTATTCAAAAGTCCCTTCTTCCCTGAAAATAAATACTTTTAAATGATAAAACATCAAGATGAGTCTTGACTTTTGAGTCTGTTTGCCAGCTTTTCTAGCAAAGCATTTTTTAAGGTTGTGGAGTTGGCAGATGGAACTGAATTCCTGCTGTAGTTATGCTACCTTTTCCAAGAAATTAAGAGAGGATTTCACTAGTAGAAAAAAAGCCTTTTACTAGATGAGATGCAGACAGCAGCCTTAACTCATGTGAGCTATTGCCTATGGCTTGTTTGCAGACATCCAGTTTATTTTGCGTTGACTGCATCCATTCATCTTACCAAAGTAGTTAAGTTTCCCTAATTAAAAGATAATTTTCTACAGCCCATGTGAATTCTTTCTCAGTGGGCCACCTCCTGGTAAACTGTAAATTAAATCTGCTCTGTTCTAATGTCAAAGTATTCTGACAGTACTTGTATCATATGTATAAATCCTTGAATGTTGAATGCCCTGCAGTACTTCTTTGTTTTGTTTTTAGTTTTCAGTCTGTTACCATTACGCTATTTTTAGTTCTTTTGTTGTAACTTTTTTTAAAAATTGAACATCATAGAATGGTGTAATTTTTTTTCTCCCCTTACAGTTAGACATGTCAAGAAAGATGAACGTAAATATTATGAGGATCTGTTAAAATACAGTCGAGATCATCTCATGTTGTACCCTTATCATTTGTCTGACATCATGGTAAAAGGTCTGAGGGTAACACCATTTTCCTATTACACGAGCATAATGCAGGTGAGTACAAAACTATGTGAGAATATTGGTGATGGTGCTGTAATGTGTATGAGGCACTGTCATGTAGTTTGCTGTCTTTTGAGAGGGGTATGCTAAAAAGTAAGGAGATGATAAGGAAGTTTTCTTTAGAACTGCTTGTACCTGCAATGTTTTCTCTTCTGCCCCCATTAACCTTTAAGGGATAGACTTTGTTATTTGGAGCTGGGGTGGGACTCACTCTGAGGCCAGTCTTTCTCTTTTGGTGGTTGAGATTTGTGACTCTTCACTTCAAATTGTAAAAGAAATATCTCATTCTGATAGATTAATAAACCAGAGAGGATTACTGTTTTTTCAAACCAGCATCTTTGAGTGGATATTTTCCTTTTTGTCCTTTTTTAAAAAGGGCACAACCATATTAGAAACTTTTTCAAAAGCTTGAGACAGATTCTTTTCTATGAGAACAAAGATGGTTCTGTCTTCTGTCAACCCTCTGGCAATCTTCTTTTGTTTTCATGGAATATCAGAAGTGCTTTTTCTATTTGTGTATAGTGATTGCAGACATACCAGATTAATTGTTAGCTTATTCTGTTATTACAGTTAGCAATTCCATGTGCTTTTTTTTGGTGAAGACAAATACAGGATTTTCTTTATTATTCTTTCAATCAGCGTTTTTCTTTGTAAAACTTACATAAAACATAAGACTTCTGTTTAATGTATTTAACTTATTTTGTAATGATTAGTCAAGTAATTGACAAGTTTGATAAGGTAACTGACTTATCTAAAAAGATTGGACCAAATGATCCTTGAGGTCCCTTCCAACCTGGTATTCTATTATTCTATGTTTTAATAAATTTGTTTTAATTTGTTAAAAACACAGGCAGAATTTTGGACCTGCTTCTCTGAAACAATGATTTTCTTGTTGCAACTAAGTTTTCTTGTCTTTTTAAGGATATAATGAACAGTGAAAAAAGCTATGATTCATTACCCAACTTCACTGCTGCTGATTGTAAGTATTATCTAGTTACATTGCTGCTTTCAATGAGTTGGAAATAACGAGTTTCTGAAAACAGATTTGCTGGCTTCTCTTTGCTTGAGTATAAGCATGTAGATGAAGGTGTAGAAGCATTTAAATGGAGGAATTAGGGAACATGTGCTCTTCATATGGAGTTCTGTCCATATGGTCAGCACTGAAATAACACTGGTTTTAAGTACAGATAGGCTTGTGCAGCTTCAGTCCTTGCTTGTATTATGTACCTATTTGCTTGGACTTCTGGGTGGAAAGTCTTGCTGGCTATTGTGCATCAACAAACTGAGCTGCTGGTTCTTTCCTAGTGCTTTTTTTGGCATGTGTTTTGCAGAAAACCTTACGTCCTCAGTGATACATAGCTTGTTCAAAATCGTTTTGCTCAGTGTGAAGAGAGGAAAGGCTTTGCTGGTTTGGGTGTTTTACTTTGTAGCGATTCTGTTACTTTAGCAGCAGCTGCAGGTCAGTGACTGTGATATAATTTAAGTTAAACATCTTTAATATAAACTACTGTCAGACTAGAAAGTTGGAATTAAAACTGAATCAGAATATGGGGTAAAACATTAATGAGTAGTTCTCCAGTATCTGTTCATAGTTCCTTAATGGTTGAAGGCTAGAGATTATGGAATACAATTTTGATTCAGTTTAGTTCAACTAGATCTTAATCAACTTCCGTAGAAACTTATGTGGCTGTTTATGCTCTAATTATTAGAGTTCTAATCGAGTGTGTGGAATGGGATTTATTAGGGGGAATTAAAACTGTTGATCAAAATCTGGTACAACTTTATGCTTCAAATTAACAGAACTAGTTATTACCTGTTGATGTAAGCATAGGAGAGAAAGGGATTGAGTTGTTCCCTGCTTCTCTGTAACTGCAGTGATAGTGGATTTTTTTTACCTGGGGATGGATTCGGGTTTTAGATGCATATGATTCTCTGTCAAGTTCGGTTAAAACTGTATTTAGCGCCTATAACTATCCTTTTATTTTGAGAAGAAAGAGTGGTTAACAATGTTATTATAGAGGTAGGTCTGATTCTTTGGGAATGTTTTCTGTATCTTCAGCTTAAATTTGTCTTATGAGAAATAAAACATTACTTATTTTTTAGGTCTAAGACTTCTTGGTATAGGAAGAAACCAGTATATAGATCTAATGAACCAATGTAGGTCTTCAAAAGTAAGTTTGTCTTTAGTTTCGCCTTCCTTTCCTTTACCTTTCCCTCATGTCCCATGTTATTTCATAGGAAAAGAAGAATGGGATAGTTTCATGGGCCTGTTTAGTTTATAGGTGTGGCTAATTGAGTGTGTATTGCTAACTGTATTATGTTTCCTGAAGTTAATAAAGAGCTTTTTAATTTAAAATCAAAATATATTAAAGGAAAAAAAAGTATTCAGTGCTACTTTTTTTTTAATCTTATTTTCAGAGGTATATTTACTCTCTGACAACAGATAACTCATGACTCCTAGCCAGCATAAACATGGAATAATGCTATTGGTTCTGGAAGAATTATTTCATGTTTCTGTGAGTGCAGTTGAGATCAGAGTTTATTCTGGGACCATCCCCCATCTAGGTGTAAATTTTTGTAGTATGCATGTTTTTCTTTGAGACAAGGGTAATGAAGCTGAACAGGCATCCTTGCATGTGAACAGCGCATGTGGAAAACGTAATAATTGTTGACAGAAGAAGGCCCTTTAGATTGCAAATTCCTTTCTTCAGGAAACTAAAGTGCTCTTGAAGTAGCTTCACAGTGCTCCTTTAACCAAAAATGTGCTTAACAAATTATGGAGTTGATAGAGTGAACCATGAAGTAGTGGCTCTACAATGGAAGTGAAGATATGTAGATCTATAAATAAACAGTACCCTCATTTTCTTGGACTGAAATTCACTGTACCTTTTTAAGCACCATGCTTATTGAGAATGTTGGGTACTTTGTCCTTTAAAGTAAATAAAATTATCCTAAAATGCTTGCTTTTTTAAATCATTAAATCATTATTAAATAATTTCTTTAAAATACCCCATCTGTATACTTTGTTTCCTGTGCTCTCTTACCTGTTCACGTTAGAAAATGTCATAAATAGTTTAAATTTGGTCTTGATCCTAATGTGTTTGAATAGCATGGGTTTTAATTAGTGACAGGTACTATATGGGTTTATGTAAAGATTTAACGATGTCAGGTGTAAATATTTTTTTCCTTCCCATTTTCATATGATTTGAGAGAGGAGAAACGTTTTTTTCCTGAACAAGGATGTGCTTTTACTTAATGGCAGGGCTAATAGTATTTGTGTGTATCCAGTTTGTGAATATAATGTACTGAAAATTAGATGATTATAAAAAATGAGCTTATGTAAATATAAGTGGCTGTCTGCACATGTGAAATGCTCTTAATTACTATCTCAAATGGACTGCAGAAATTTTTCAGAAGGAAAACTGCACATGATCTATTGCCTGTGAAACCTGTAGAGATTGCTATAGAAGCGTGGTGGGTTGTGCAGTCTGGCTACATCACTGAGGACGACATCAAGGTATTTTAGTAGGGACTGCATCTCTAATTTTGGTTGACTACTGATAGTCCCTGAAACCAGAGGCTTCCCTTCTGTGCTATGTATGGTGCTGAAGTGGTTTTGTGTCAACCAATCTGTGGCAACTAATGTGTGTGATGTGCTTTGTAGAGAACAAGCAACAAAATAAGTTTTCTTAAATTTCATAGTTAAGCCCTTACAGCTCAGTTTTGACTGAGTTTTCACCTTCAGAATAATTACAATCAGAGTGTCAGTGGACTTTATTTTATATATTGCAATTGCTTCTGCTCATTGTTTGTCCTTATTTTTTCATTGTTTGCATGTGAAAAATTTGTGAGCTGACTTAATTCTACTTCCGTTCTCAGTTTCTTTTTACAGTCAGCTATTCATTTGATTTGGATTTAATTCCTTCTCTGGAAGTGTTTTGTTTAGATTGTAATGTATTTAAAGCAGCAGTGGAATCTTTTCTTTTGGGGGCTATTATTGGGAATATCTTGGGCAGTGGCTACTGATATTCTGACATTCCATCAACCTAGAGTAGTTAACTTCATGCTGCAATGTGTGTCTTTATAGAATGGTTCTACTTGTGAGGTTGAGCACTTAACTTGGAAGTTTTAAAGAGCAAACCTGTTCTGCTGTGGACTTGACTTCCCAAATAGCTGTGCAATAAAGTACCATTCCTTGAGCATGCATGATTTTGTGTGGCGTGAAGAGTAAAAATTTTAAGAAGTCAGCAGGAACTGTATTCTTCAGTGCAAATATTTTGATTAAGGACATGGGTTACTTCTATTCTTGTAATACTCATGATTGACTTGATGCTGAAATGTTTTTGGACTTTTTTGAGTGGTTTAAAATCAGTTGCATAGACTCATTTCTAGAAAAGACAAATATGATTTCTTTTACCTAGATTTGTACTACGTCGGAGAAGTCTGCTATTGATAAGATAATTGATTCAGGTCCTCAACTTGCTGGTTCATTAGACTTCAATGTAGTTCACAGTAAGTTTTTAATGGACATTCCTTTTCTGTTTGTAGATGTTGCTTGGTAAATTCTAGGAGTAGGAATAAAAGGGGATGCAGAGAGGTGAAGCATAAGAGGAGGTGGAGGAAAATACTCGAGCTTGTACAAACTGCAGTCTAGAACTTGTAAATGGTTTAACTGTGAGTCATTAGCGTTGTCTAATTCAACACATTCTTTCATTAGAAACTGTCAGTAAAGATTGTGGGGGAGGGGATGTGGATGAGGACAAGAGAGACTAAGATTAAAACTGTCATTGTCAGTAATCCTGGGTGCCAACTTCACTCCTTGCTTTTCAAAGGAGAGGTTTTGTGATTTTTTTTTTTTTTTTGCTGTTTGAACATCATGAAAATGGTGCTTAAAATCTAAGACTGTTTTGTTTCTAAAAGATTTGCAGCTGTTACTGAATGGTGTGCATGTCTCCCCATTTCATCGTAAGGTGTATTAGATATAGACATACCTTACCCTTTTACGCTCACTTGTGGGTAGAAAAGAATGTACAGACAATTACTGTTACAACTGGACTGCCAGTAGGATGGGATTTTATAGGGAAAGAGGGCTGTTCACTCCAAACTATGATGCCATCAGTACATTTCAGGTATAGTAAGTATGGATGTGTCAGCTATGAAAGCTGCATATGATGGGGAAGAAACATGAGTGTGAGGAAAAACTTCTTGTCTTTGAGAGTGATGGAGCACTGGAACAGGCTGCCCAGGGAGGTTGTGGTGTCTCCTTCGCTGGAGATATTCAAAACCTGTCTGGGTGTGCTCCTGTGCAGCCTGCTGTAGGTGAACCTGCTTTCGCAGGGTTTGGACTAGATGATCTCTAGAGGTCCCTTCCAACCCCTACTGTTCCATGAGAGACAGTGAAAAGCACCTTTAGCATGTTGGTGGCTTGTAATGTCATCCTGATCCATTAAAGCTATTTTGTTGAAATACATCAGTTTGCATAGCTGGGTATGTGTCACTGCTGTGCTGAACAGCAGTTGTATCAGGGTGAATTTGAGTTACTTGTTTGTGTGTTACAGGCATTTTTTTTAAGACTTGATGGGGGTAGTGATTTTACTGCATATATATGTACTATAGATAGGTACCTATACACATGCACACTATGGCAGGACTGAGCTCTGCGTGTGTGCCAGTTTTGCTTATGTTTAATAACCGTTCACCTGAGGTTGTTGGTACCTTTTACCCCTGCTCTAACGAGTAGAGTGTAGATGGAACGATCTTGGGTAACACCAAAGGCATCACTGACAGTCAATTTAGCTTATTTTATACTGTATAATTTAGCTTTACGCTTTATTGTTAGAGTGCAACTGGTACAAATCTTAGTCTCTGAAAATAACCATGCTGAAGTGTTTTGCCCTTCCTTAAAAACTTCTCCCTGGGTTATCTACTCTGCAGAATTCAATTGAGATGCTTAATGATCAAATTAGTCTCATGTGGGGAAAGCATAGTTTAAATTTTACCATATTATTGTCCTTATTGTATGCAGTGTCCCTCTGTATCTGCTGCAGTTCTGAGACCATGTGCTCAAGTGCCGCAGTATTTATTTTTGCAGTTGTATGAAAAAGACTTGCTGTGAAGATGTGTGGAAAGAACATGTGAGGACCATCAGAACTGATGTGATTAAATTTGTATCCTTGCTATGAAGTGCAAGAGTTCCAGCCTGAGTTAGGAGATAATGAAAACGCAGCCAGCATCCTCAGCTGACAAAACTAATTCAGAATTAAAAAACCCCACTTCTTGTCAGTGGATGATCATAAAAACTACGTTAACGTTTAGGCAAGGACACACTCATCTTTGTCAAATCTCGCTGCTTCAGTCTGTGGTCATTCTGCTGTGCCTGATTGTCCTGAAAGTACTTGTAGAGCTCCAAGTGTACTGCATCAGACTGCAAGTAAAGAACTCTGGTTTAGGGTGACACTTGTTTAATAATAGAAGTGGTTTGTTGATCCACGTCTTGTAAAGTGATGTTCTACTATGGAGGCTATTCGGGAAAATTACCTTAAATTCTGAATTTTCTGATGAGGAAATCTACTTTGTATCATTAGTACTCTGGAAAACGCTGTTTTCTAAAATGATGTGCTTTTATTTATAAAGGTTTGTATAACAAAGGATTTATTTACCTTGATGTACCAATATCTGATGACAGCTGTATAGCAGGTAAGTAAATATTTAACAGTACTATGCCTGTGTTTTCTTGGTTTCATTTCAGTTATACTGTAGTTCTCTGTCTTGGAAGCTGCTTGTCTGTTTGCATGGGTTAGCTTAAACTAAACATTTAAACTATGAATTTTTTTTCTTGACTGAATGTTTTCAAGCCTACTAAAACACTGTTTGTATATAGGATTTATTTTGACTTGAGTTCTTAAGGGGTTGCGTGTAGATATTTCGATGAGATTCTATTTAAAGAATTGTGGCTTGAATTAGTAAGTACCCTCCCATACATCTGTAATGAAAAGGAGGAATAGCATAGAGAAATGTAGTTCCCTTACCAGAAGGGCAAGGGTTTTGACTCCTATTTTCTAGACGGACACAACTTTTTTATAGTTATTTGTTCAGTCTTTCATGGTCTTGTCACCTCAGTTGTAGTCATGTGCAGTGTCTGGGGACTATGTAGAAGCTTAAGCTAGCACAGCATATGGCTGCTCTTTGAACAATTCATTATGCTACACTGGGTCTCAGGGGTTTCTGAATTCAGCGTAATCTGCAAAGACCTGAATCGTTTGGAACTGTAGAGATCAGTTAAGTGAAAGTACTCTAAATACAAGAGACTTACTGCTTAGATAATAGCTTTGGGAGTCTCAGCTCTGTTTTTGTAGGGTTTTTGTGTCCCACTCCAATTAGAGCCACGATTTAAACTCTATCCACATTACAAAATCGTTTTATGGGCTGGATGACTGGAAATTTTCAGTAGTGGCTGAAGTGGAGACTGCAAGGCTATGATGCGAGGTAAATTGGCTTTAGTTTTTATAAGAAAACATATTGGCAACTGTTAGTTTTCTTAAAGAGTGAGAGAATTTTAAATACTATTGCTAGGCTTTTATTCTTCATGACTGGGAAATCCTCAAAATTACAGGTACCATGAAGATTAAACAAGTGTAAATTTTTTTCCATTTTTCTACAGTTTCAGTTCAATACAGTAAGTTACCAATTTGTAATTTTGCAAGTAATTCTTCTTTTTAGTGCCACCACTTGAAGGTTTTGTGATGAACAGAGTGCAAGGTGATTACTTTGAAACACTTCTGTACAAGATATTTGTTTCAATAGATGAACACACAAATGTGGCAGAGGTAAGTGAAACTTACGCTGTGTCAAGGAGATGGGAAACCTTGAAAGGGCTAAAACTCACTGCTGAAAAAACTTAAGGAAGAGAGGTGGATGCATGTAAAGTGATTTTATTTAGAGGTATTTCCAGGTTTAAGATGCAACGTGTTTCGTTTATTTTGAATGTAAATTTATAGTGCCTTCAATTCAGTGAAGCAGTTCCATCAGCTGGAATTAATTTATACAGGAGTGACTGGTGTGGACTATTTTATATGAGGTAGCACTGGAACAGAGTCTGTTTTGCTAGTGTGAATTAAAAATATTGTAACTTTTTTCTTTGGCATTGAAAAGTGCAAGGTGTTGGCTTAAAGCAAGAATGTAATTTTTGCATAAGTATTGGAAATTTTACCATGAGAAATATGTTTTCATAATGTCTTATTCTAAAAACTTGGTGAATAAGCTCCCAAAAAATACTCATTAAATATATGCAGGATTTGTGTTCCTCTTTGCATGTCTTCTAACATACATGATTAACCTAGAAATTACGCAGTAGAAGATACCCTCACGCTTCTTTTGCACGCTTTCAATTAGGGACAATTAGGAGACTTCATCACCTGTTTTCATCACTTTTGATGAAGACAGAATTGCTTCTTCCAGTACAGGCTAGGTTTAAAAATAAAGCAAAGCAGCACAAAGATGCCAAAGCCCGCAAGTAGTGAATTACCCTGCATTATTAATACTACATTGTTTATTATTTTCTTTTTTCTAGCTTGCAAATGTCCTAGAGATTGACTTATCGTTAGTAAAGGTATGTGTCTGTGATGCATCTGTTGAACTTGATGTGGAAAGCTGTCTTGCAACCTGGTTTCTTATAGAAGTTGCTTATTACATATTTGTATGTTTCTTCAGAATGCTGTGTCCATGTATTGTCGGTTAGGCTTTGCTCATAAAAAAGGCCAAGTAATAAACCTGGATAACCTTCATCCTTCGTGGAAGAATGTTCCTTCAGTAAACAGACTGAAGTAAGTGTCTGTTCTTTCACAAGACTTATTTTACTCATTGAAGAGAAAGCTAGAACCAAAAAGCTATTGATGGCTTTCTTTGACTTCTGCAACCACAAATGTCACTTAGCTTTCTAATGTGTATAACGACAAGAATACCCAATCCTCTTTTTAATCTGAGGATAAAGGGTGGTAATTTAGCCTGTAAGTTCAGTGTACAACTTTTGTGGCTGTTACTTAGTGTTGTTTTTTTGATCTTGAAATGCCTAGTAGCTCACTTTTGAAGCAGACAAGTGTACGTTTGCTTTAAACTCGTGGGGCCAGAACTAACAGCTGTTACTGTGCTAGTACAGAGACAGTGTCTCTTGCACTGCTGTCAGTGAATACATACAATAAAGTTTGCTTGCTGTTAGGTACCATTGCAGTTCTCTCACTGACGCTCTCACATCTGTATCTGTCAAATCCTGAGAAAGTGATGTAAATACTAGTCAATAGAGCGTTCTCCAAGCTGGAATGCCAAGTTGCATTACTTGAGGATTGTCGGGAGCTTCTAGTTAAGTGTCTGTTAGGCCATTTAAAACTACTGCTATGCATGAGTTTTCTTCAATACTAATCGAACTGTGAGAACAGATTTAGATTTTTTCCATTGAATTCTTCAGTGAGGGTGGTTTAATTTCTCCCATCTCTTTTTCATGTTTTTAAACCCTCAGATCTGCTGATGCTAAAGCAGGACTGTTGAGGGATATCAAGCTTGACTGGTTTAGGGCTTAGAATTTTTGAAAGACATGTATCGGGTGTGCCTATGCATGGACTACTAGCACTGGAAGGCAGAGATAATTCTCTGGTGCTACAGTGACCGATAGATGTGGATTTCAATTCGCATTAATAGGAGTACTTTGGACCCTCAAAAGATGCTGCTTTCATGGGACAGTGGAGAAAACAGAAGTCCTATTCAGGAAGCTGGGTCATCAGCCACAGATACAGATACCAACAGTCAAGATGATCCAGGTTAGCACTAACAGTAAATTTTAATATATTAGGATCAATTATTTTTGTGCCATAGGCACAAAGAAGCAAGTAAAACACAGACTGTGTAGATCTGTTTTTCATGGGGAATATACAATGCGGGAGGTGGTGTCTACTTATTGGTTTAAAAGGTTTTAGCCAAATAGCTTTTTCTGAAGAGGAGGCTAATCTGTGTTATAGATGTGAATTAATGCAAAGATACCAACTTCTGAATTTAGTCAATCAGTAATTTAGTAGTGATAAGGAAATTCTGTTCTACTCAGTATGGCAGTAACTAAAGGGTGTTCTTTTCCTTCTGATTTTTAATAGTTTTGACTTAAACTTGGTGATCTTATTTTTAAATAAAAAATGTGATCATATATTTTCTTTTTGTTTTCTGTTAGCTGAAATAGCCAGCGTGAGCAGCCTGAATCTCTCTAGTGGACACACAAAGCGTATTGCCTTCCTGTTTGATTCTACTCTTACTGCCTTTTTAATGATGGGAAATCTTTCACCAGTACGTCAAAATTGTTCCATATATTATGCCAAGAATAAACATGTAGATCTTTAAAATATTCTTACTTCAATATAATGCAGCTGTAATTATTTTTAAAAGACTTGTGTTGTTTGTTGTTAAGAACGTTTTTGTTTAATAAAATTTTTACTTTCCCATTCTGTTATCAAAGAATTAAGACAGTTTTGTTTTGTTGTTCCAGAACTTGAAAAGTCATGCAGTCACTATGTTTGAAGTTGGGAAACTGTCAGATGAGAGTCTTGACAGCTTCTTGTTGGAGCTAGAAAAGGTAGTATGTCACATATTTGACCAAATGCTTTTTCAGCACTTGAAGTGTTAAAGGGGCAAACCTCCCCAGTTATTGTCGTTGTGGAGAACTGCCTATTTAGCAATGCAATGCTAAGAACAAGCAGCTTATCGTACGGAGCCTAAGTGGTTCAGTTAAAATGCTTCTTATTCGCAGCATTTATACCTCTAGTGACTTTCAGGAGTCCACTGTGCATTGTGTATTAATTTGGTGAGGCTAGTGAGCAAAGTGGTGTTCTCGAGCTACATTTGCCCAAGTCTGTGTGTACACGCACCATCGTTAGGGCTGATTCAATGTAAGTAATTTTCCTTTGAGGTGTTAGTATTTCTGAGAGTCTTCACATCATTTTTGTAGGAAGATTTGACCCTTATGTGTTAGAATGTTTAACCTATCCACCTTTTAAGGATAATGCTCGATAAAAGGACAACTGTAGAATTATACAGGAGGACTGCTCTTAAGTGCTGTATCATTTTATACTGGTTTGGATGACTGGACATTTAAATCCTTTTGCCGAAAGACTGAGTTGTAATTCTGATTTATAGATGTTGTCTTTGTGTACTTTTTGTTATTTGACTGGTGTGGCCAGGACTCGCTTTTTATTTAATGGTTGCTGTAAATCACAATTGTAAATAAGCCGCAGGGTTGTTAACTCAGTTACAAAGCTTTAAAATGCTGATTTGTTAATCTTTTGTTTTATGTAATTGATGCTTGTGGAAACAACCTGCCACTTGTATGCATTTATTTGGTTTATTTTTTAGGTTCAAAGCACAGGTGAAGGAGAAGCACAGCGGTACTTTGATCATGCGCTTACACTGAGGAACACAATACTGTTTTTGCGGCATAATAAAGACCTGGGGGCACAAGCTGTACAGCCTGATCAACCAAATAACGGTACTGTGAACACTTTTGAGGAAATTCTTCTAAGTTTGTTTACTTATCTGCCATGGACTCAGTTTTCTGATTAAGCTGCTATTTCTAAAAGCAATCTATATCCTACTTGTTTAAAAATATTTTGAAGCCAAACCATCATTTTCCTTTGAGCCTGGGTTTGCCTGTTGAATGACAGGTTTGATTGCTAAGGCTTGGATTTGACATCTAAAGAAATGGATTGAAGCATAATGATGGCAAGACAAGCTGGACTTTAGGAAGAGCTTGGTTTTGAATCATGTGCTTCTGGAGGCCATAATAAAGGAGTCATTGTTTATTCAGAGTTGTTCTGTCAAAGAAACATTTTTCATGTCATGAAAGGGAGAGTATTCTAATTGGGATAGAAATTTTTTTTCCCCTATTTTTTACCTATTTTCCTCAGGATCTCTGCTTATTTCCTGGGGTCAGTTAGTTGGTGAGGAGCAAGCTGTAGTTCTGTGCCAGACAACACTGTATGACTGGAATTGCTAAAATTATGTACAGATTTATTAAAATTCATTCCAATAATTTAAAACTTAGCTGTGGCAAGTGCTATATTCATGGCTTAGCAGGGGAGAGTGAAGATCTCAAATAATATTTTGGGTTGTACGTTAACATCTTAAGTGATAATGTAAGAATCTTACATTTTCAACATAGGGTTTCCCTTGGACCTCTTACGATGTGAGAGTTTGCTCGGCTTGGATCCAGCTACCTGCAGCAGAGTTCTCAACAAAAATTATACTCTACTTGTTTCCATGGCACCACTCACCAATGAGATCCGACCTATTAGCAGCTGTACACCGCAGGTGAAAAAATACTGGTGATTTCCCCCCAGTATCTAGTAATATACTACTTCAATAGCTTTGTTTTGGATTCATATGTTAGAAGTTCCTTTTAAAGTGACTCGGTTATTGGCATGTTGAATCGTATTGCAGTTGATCTAAAAAAAAGTGTTTAGTCAGAAACTAGTAATTAAATTGTTTAATTTATTAACAATTTATATGTTCAAATAGAGTCAATGACAGATATTTTGTTCTTGGATTTATATTCGTAGAAAATACCTTACTGTAAAATACCTTTCTGTAAATTGTCTTGCAGTATTGGCTAAGTACCTACACTGTCATAGTAGCAAATTAATACATTTGAACTCCTGTCCTGCAAAACTAGTTTCATATTTGTTTAAAATTGTTGATTCTTAAATGATATCTGTATGTATAATAATAGCAATATTAAGTTCTTTCTAATTTCTTGAATAATCTCTTTCAGCATATTGGACCTGCGATACCAGAAGTCAGTTCAGTTTGGTTCAAGCTGTATATTTACCATATAACTGGACAAGGACCACCCTCTCTATTGCTCTCTAAAGGAACACGTCTTCGAAAACTTCCAGACGTTTTTCAGGTAGCGTATGCATGGACTTATTCTCACTCCCATCTTCAAATGTTTGAACGATATGTTATGCACTATTTAGGGATAATTGTACCGCTGACTTCAGCTGTTCATTCTAGATGTACCTTTTTTAGAAATAAGTTTTATGTACCATTTTGGTTTGTTTCCTTTCTAGGTTGTGGAAAAAGAATGCTACTTCTGTCTCTCTTCACAATGTGACACCAGTGTATTCGATGCCACCC
The DNA here is from genome assembly GCA_033558185.1 of Dromococcyx pavoninus. Taxonomy (NCBI): domain Eukaryota; kingdom Metazoa; phylum Chordata; class Aves; order Cuculiformes; family Neomorphidae; genus Dromococcyx; species Dromococcyx pavoninus. The sequence continues at coordinate 253,470 of JAUMJL010000392.1, forward strand.
CTTTCAATTTTAGTGTAAAATTTGGTACTGCAATCGTGAATTTAAGTTTGTAAGCCCATTCCTACAATGCGTTACAAAAATGTAGAAGAGCTATATTAAAACGTAGAGTCTTACTGTGCTTTTTTTAGTATCATAGAAGAAAGGAAACCTCTACATATGACTTCACATGGTTTAGAAAGTGGCTAAGATAATCAGTTCCAGTTTGTCCATGGTAAAAATCTGTGATGGAGACTTTGAAAGTTCTAGGCAGTAATTCTCCTGCAGTTTAAATGACAGAATAATTTCATAGACGTTGCACTAGGTTGGACAAAAGGTCTCATAGTCCAGTAGCATGTTTCTAGTAGTGGCTGAAAGTAGGAAGAATATGTACAGTGTGTAATACTTCCTCTTGGGACCTTTCCAGCCCTCCCTGTGTTCTGGTCTGGAGCTTCTGGACCTGTATGTGATTTTGTGTATGTAGAGGTTGTGACTGGGATTCTTGTCTCTGCAGTGATCAGTTGCTCTCCTGAATTCCTTCCAGCCTTGAATCCAGCTAAATTTTTCAGCATCCATAGAGTACCTTAGCAAGGAGTCCCACAAAACAGTGCAGGCCCCACCTCAAGTACTGTGTGCAGTTTTGGGCACCACAGTATAAAAAGGACAAAAAACTACTGGAGCGTGTTCAGAGGAGGTCCACAAGGCTGTTGAAGGGTCTAGAGGGGATGTCGTATGAGGAATGGCTTCTCACAAGGGAGGGAGGTGAAACAGGTGCTGACCTCTTCTCTCTTGCAGCCTATGATAGGACTAGAGGGAATAGCAGGAGGATGTGCCAGGGGAGGTTTAGATTGGATATTAGGAAGAGGTTCTTCACCCAGCGGGTGGTGGACCACTGGAACAGGCTCCCCAGGGAAGCAGTCATGACATGAGTCTGCCGGCATTCAAGAAGCATTTGGATAATGCTCTCAGTACATGGTGTGAATGTTGGGAGTGTCCTATGTAGGGATAGGAGTTGGACTCAGTGATCCTTTTGGATCTCTTCCAGCTTGGGTAATTCTATGATTCTTTGAACTCATGCCTGAAAGACTTCAAATGCTGTCTTTTCCTGTTCTGTCACTGAGATGCTGATAAGGACAAACGTGCCACAAAGGAGTACTGTTATGTATTCTGTATACTACCAAACCTAGGTGGAAGTGGCTGTGGTAACTTCTAAACTAGCCTGAACTCAAAAACTTGTATTGTTTGACTTTGATTTGAAATGCAGCAGATACTTAGCAGAATTTGGGCTTTACTGCTCATAACAGAATTTGTAAAATAATGTTGTTCAAATTTGTAATTGCAGAGAGGCCTCTGCAATTTTCATCTCATTGTTCCCAGTAGTTACTTGAGGAGCTAAATATATTACAGTGGTATGGAGACATTCAGAGAGGGATGTATACTCTTTCGTGTACCTACACCAGCAGTCATCTCAGACTCCAGGATTTGTAGATCTGTTTTCCATTCCTCAAACCTGTTCCACATGTCTTTTCCCTTTCTGATGTAAAAAGTTTTGTAGATAATTATATTCCCAGGACTTACTTTAAGATAACATAGGATTACGTGAATCAGTGCTTCTAGCACAGAAGGCCTTTTGTAAGGCCACTGGTGATGAGCTTGATTCAAACCTTAGTCTGTTATTAGTTTCAACTACCAGGAAATGTATGCATTGTGCATAAAGCATTCAGGTTGGTAGCCTTGGAAAACTGCAGTACTGTGTGAGTCTCAGTGTGATTATAGGTCAGATTTTCTTGTACTAAATGATCTCACATTCTACACTACTGCAAACTTACTGGCGCTTTTCTCCTTTGTGTGCGTATGTGAATCCTTCTTTCCTGCTACTGTTTGGCAGTGTAATTTTAGGGAACTGTCAAGAAATTTCTAGAATCTTGTGGCAAAGGGGAAATTAGTCTTAAACTGAGAAACCAGGCAATTACTTCCTAGTGATAGTTCTTGTCTTCCTGTCCCTTCCCCTTGGATAGGTATTTTGGGGGTTGACATCTCTTTGTTGATGGTGTTAGTTTATCTAGCTTATATTTTGCTTTTAAATTCATGTGGGATTGTTTTTGTCTTCTGTTTGCTAGGAGGCTGTTACAGGAACTGGCGACAGACACCTCCTATTCAAAGTAGCATCCTGTTAACCTCAAAAATCAAACTTCTGTCTTTACCAGGAATATGAATGAGTGATCCTTGGAACAAACTGTAACACTGGAGTTGTAGTTACCTGTGATAACTTCCTACTTATAAAAATAAGCTAATGCATAACTCTAGTAATTCACTTTGTGCACTTGCATAGTCCATTACTAGTGTAAATACTCTAATTTCTCTCTTCCAGGGTTATGATCGTTTACTAATAACATCTTGGGGTCATGACCCAGGAGTAGTTCCTACTTCAAATGTACTCACAATGTTGAATGATGCTTTAACGCATTCTGCTGTTCTAATTCAGGTATGGAATATTCTGTATAAATGATGAAAACATGCATAATTTTTTGAATTAGACTTTTACATGGTAGAGATTAACGACGTAGAAGAGCTGCACTTCTGCCAAGAGCTGAAAAATATGTTTATTTTCTGTAGTGAGTGCTGCTATGATTCAGTAGTGGTGAAGACATGGGTTTAAAACTGGATACATGTCATGTATGTCTTATTGTATTATAAGCAGACATAATAGAATTCTGCCAGCTAAAAAGGAGATGTGGATTTATGAGAGTGTTAAGGATATAGCAAACTGGAATGAAAGTGAAGAGCCCACAAGCTTTTTAGACAGTAGTTGTGTCAGGTAGCTAGGTGTATGAACTGTTATTCAAGAAATGCACTTTTTCAGAGGGCTTGGTATTCAGTTTTTAAATTATAGCAAAACGCTCTCTTTACTACAGACAGCAGAAATAGAATGTGTTTGTTTTGGAGAAGTAAAATAGCTCTGTCTTCATCAGTTCAACTGAACTCTTGGAATTAATCTTTCAAATAAATAGATGTTTAATACTGTAACAAGTATAAAATTTCACATTCACAAAGGTCCACTTGTTGACAGCCTTGAGTGCTCAAAAATGTTCCATGCTTAGAGGTGGAAACTTTATTTTGCTCCAGAAGTGCTTGGCGATTGTGAAATCTATTTATAACAGGTAATTGGAGAGAAAAATTGCTGCTCTTCACTGAAGTGCAACTTGTGTTTACTCACATGCATCTTAGGGGTAAGGGTGGGATATTTTATTTAATTACTTATTTCAGCCAAGCAAGGGCTTTAATGATCTGCTTATTTGTTTTGTCAGCTTGACTGGTACTTCTTAAAAGGGAGCACAAATAGGACTAAGCTAAGCTGAGGAGTATATTTTTATGTTCCTAATTTAATTTCTTAATGTTCAGGGGCATGGAATGCATGGAATGGGGGAAACGATGCACATACCTTTCCCATTTGATGAAGCTGAGCAGCAGGGAGGTAACTATCTTTAATATCTACACCCCCATATTTAATTTTCTTGCACATTACCTTGTGCAGTAGGGTTGCAAGAATCCTTTAAATAAAAATTTTCTTGTACTTAAAAATCAAGTTAGATGAGAAAATTGAAAGAATGTTTAAATGGTTGACAAGTTTGTTCTGAGATTAGAAATACAGTCTTCTCCTTGCTATCAGTTCTGTCCTAATTAAAATGTCTTTTCTGGCCTCTCTTCTCTCCTAAGCACGGATGTAAAGAAGTAATTTCCACAAACACCTCCAAATCTTTCTTTGTGCATACTTGCTTATTAATATTTGCATATTTATTGCATATTTAATAGCTGCATAAATAAATCTTCAATAATAAATCTATTCAGAATTCTATTCTATTCTATACTGTAAGACAGGCAATACCAAAACTGAACAAATATATCTTAATTAGTAGCACTAGGAACTATTATTGTGGCTTTTTTCTCGAGGAAAAACTTTGCTAGAAAAATCTACTGTTTCTTCAAAGTTTGCCTAGCTCAACTGATTTTGAAAGGCAGGAGTTAATGTGTTCTGAAATAGTCTTTGAGTTGGATACAGGCTTTGGGTAGCTGAGGCCATAGCCTTCCCAGCTGAGTGCTATCAGAAAAGTATGAATTCCCAGGTATGAAATCTAAAATTATTTAAGCTACCACATAGAAGAATCTGGGCAAACTAAATAAAAACTAAATTAGGTAATTAGCTTTAGTTTAAGTTCAAAATGAATTAACTTTTATATTCACTCTGCGGGATGTCTTTTCTTCTGACTTGATGCTAGGTGAAGAATATTTAAGGCAGAATCCCTTAAGTTATAGCATGAGCAACTGGATGTTGAAAGTCCTCATTAATCTCTAATACTGAATTCTAATTCTTCAGAATTTCAGATGTGTATTTTGTATTGAGTTTGCCATAAAAGACTGGCACTGAAAGAGCTGGATGTCTGATTCCTAGGTGAATGTTGCAGTCTCTGCTGTCCGTGTGTGTGAGAGAGATCATCTGTTGTTTGTATTTTTCTTTCTCTTCAGCTTTTTTACTGTGCTATAAAATACCAGTTAGTGGCTGGTGTGGGAAGACTGTGTTCACTTACATATTTTCCCAGATCTACCAATGTGATCACTAAGCTGGAACATTAGAAGAGAGAAATATCTAGACAAAAAAACTTAGCCTGGCCTAGAAACAAACTATAGGGTTGCAGAAGAGGCTTTTTGTAAACTAAGCTGGAATCTGTGCTGTTTTCTACTAGACTTCTCTCGTGTGAACATGGGCATTCATTCAGCTTTAAAAATACTGAGAAACAAAGTAGACTTGCAGCATTTTTGTGGCTATGTCACTATGTTGAATCCTTCAAGTCGGCATGCTAACAGGAAGCTGAGTGATGCTTCTGATGGAAGAGGTTAGTTACCAATAATTGTCTTTTTTTGGTTGTGTTCCCATAATTTCGCGTAGCAAAGGTGAACAAAGAATTATCTATCTTTGATTTGAAACAGTTGAAAATACTATCCATTTTGAGTGTAAATCTATTGGCAGTAGCCTTACATCCAAATTCTTTGTGTGGAGCTCACAAATAGCAAATACAGACTGAAAAATCACTGGACTAGAACTGAGCATAAGAAAAAAGGATAATTTCGAAATATTATAAGTTAATTTTTGTCCTTTTTATCTTTTATAAGTCTGCTGAGGATCGTCAAGTGGCTATTTAGTCATAAATTGAGTCAGGCCTTATTTTTCTCCGTGTTCCTTCCTCCAGTTTTATAGCTACATGGTCTTTGGGAAAAGCTTGTAGCTTGTGTTGCGTTCCTCACATCAGGCGGTAACTAAGTTTATATTTGTCTGCATGTTCATTTAAGAGTTACTTTATCTTTAGGAGAGGCTGATCTGGCATCAGGATCTGATGTAAACGGGAGCACAGAATCATTTGAGATGGTAATAGAAGAAACCCCAATGGATTCGTCAGTCAAGCAAAGCCTTGAAGGTAAAAACATGGTGAATGATTTGTACTAAGTATTTTCAGTCCAGTGAGATATCTTGTTTTTAAGGATGTGAACACATTGTTCTTTAATTATTGTCTGGGACAAACACTAACTTTTCTTCTTCCTTAAAATTCAGATTCCCATAAATCTTTGAGCAGTTCAGTAAATGAACTGTCTTAAAAAGTATGAACTGTCCAATGGAGCCTGATCAGAGATAAATATTGCCTTGTCTTTTTTTTTTAATTCAGTTGTCTCTTGTGTTTCTTTCTGTAGTACCCACAACAGAACTGGAGTGGGTTCCCCTGGAATTATGCTTTGGCATTCCACTCTTCAGCTCTGAGTTGAATCAGAAAGTCTGCAGAAAAATTGCCACTCATGGATTATGTAGAACAGAAAGGTGAGCTGTAATTTAGCAGCTACAGGTTTAACAGGTTATGTGTTTTATGTCCAGGGCTTCTGCAAAAGTGATACCTACAACTTGATGACTGTAGGAGCAGAACTGAGCTAACTTTCGTAGAGCACCTAATTCTGGTGTGTAAAACGGTCACTTTTGGCTCATAGGTATCAGCTGTAATGTACAATCTATTAGTTCTTAGTTGTGTTGAGATTAAGATTAGGCTTTTTTTGTAGTTTGGTTCTGGAGACCAAAAATAAGGCTGCTTGAAAACATGGCTTAAGGATTTAAGGATTTTATTATAGTAGTTGACCTGCTTTTTAACAGTGTGTCACTAATCCTCCTCTTAAAAGTCATGTTATCAGACTGTCCTACATAAGAATGAGACATGATAAAATCTGAAATATTAATATATTGTGTAAAATAGCATTTTTCTATTGCAGTAGTTTTATTTTGGCACTGTGTAAGTGATAGGGAAAATCGCATTTAGCTGACCAGACTCAAGAGCATGTGAGTTAAGTGCCTTGTCAGTGATGACAATATTACCAACTTCCTGTGTGAAAGCTTTTAACTTTGTCACATGAGGTTAGGTAGCACTGGAGTTACTTGTGAGCAAATTACCGTGGAGGTACTTTACTAATAAAAACTTGTGCACCTTGGCCTTAGCTTCTTCTCTTTGTTTTTGACAGCCTTCAAAAACTCTTACATTCCAGTAGGAAGCTTTCTCTTCAGGTCCTTAATTTTGTTCATTCATTTCAGGTAAGGAGCAATAATCTGAATGTAAACCATTCTGTATGATCTGTCATCCTTTTTTTACTCTTTCTCTTGCCATTCTTGGCTGTATGGAAACATGCATGGTTTTATTTGCTTTTTCTTTAAATGGTAATTAAGTGCAATATCAACCTCACATTCTACTCAAAGCAAAAAAGTGAGTATTTCCCTATCTGCTTTTCAGCCTTATTCAATACTTGGCTCTTGACTTCTGTGGTTGCATCTTATGTATAATTAATTTCATTTTTTTATGGGATTTGCACTGCAAAATTGTTCTTCACTCCTGTTATAACACAGTGTACTCTGCTGGTTAGTTAGGTACTTCTTAGATAAGTTCGGGAGATTTACTCCAAACCATGGATATGCTCATCTTTTAAGCTTTTACCTGCATTTCTGTCAACTGTGTTCCTTTAGGAAAAAAACCCATTTATTTCATACCAATATACTTTTTGCATTTGTCCCAAGGTCCCCTAGAATCTGGTGTTGAATGAGAAGAAATATGTAAAACTGCCTACCATGGGAGGATTTTTTAAGAGTACAGACAGGGAATTAGGTGTCTTGTGTAGCAAGCAAGAAGAAATGCCTGGTCCATAGACTGTTGCAGTTCTGCAGGGAGGTGTATACTAAGGCAGTGTCCACTCGTAACATGGAGTCTTCTTAGCAGCTTATGGCTTGTGATACTTTTATGTAAGATTCTGTCTTTTCAGTAAGGTGGGGGACTTGTAGGTTACTTAACCAGGTTGTGTAATGGATGGTCTAAGCCTGAAACCACCTCCTTATGTGAATGTTGGAGATTAGCAGTAGGTTTGAAGCCTTGAAACCATCTGTCAGTCTCAAGTGACTCCTACCCTAATATCTTAAATGTTATCTCCAAGACACACTTTTCTTGATGATGACCTGTATAGTGAGGCAAAAAAAAGAAGGTGCTGAAATGTTGGTTTTTTTAAGCTGAGAAAAACGAATTTCTGGGAAATAAAACTACTCAAAATATGGTCGTCAGTGCTTCCAAATACATGCAAACCTTTTAGCGCAGTATGGGATAAATAGCAGTGTGATAGCATTCGTTTTGCTAGGTATTCCCTTCATTTTTAATACTCAGGCTTCCCTGAAGGTTTCTTGGAAGGTAAGTAATAATGCACGTATCCATCTGAGGCAACTGTGTAGTTACTTCATGCTTCCCTTCCCTTTGTTTACCCTGTTTTTACTTCCATAATGATTTGGTTTTTATTGTAAACTTCGGAAACACTAAGTGTATTTGCAGATTAAATCATCCTGTCATATTCTACCTGTTAAATCCTTCATTGTTTGTCTTGTTTCTAAGACACTATTTTTTCTTCCTTTTGATTTCAGGAAGGTATTTCAACACTGGATCAGCTCCATGATGCTGGTTCTTCAAGTTCACATTTGCAGCCTATTTCTACAGATATGGGTGTTCCACTTCCTGCCAAGAACCTCATATTCAAAGAAGGTGTATTATCTGAATGGAATGGATGGTCCCCTTCCTCAGTTTTATTCAACCCCGCGTAAGGAACAGGTCAAATACGGATTGTCACGCGTCGATCACTAAATGCCTTTCTTCAATTATGGTTGATTCTTAGTGCCAGCCACTAAGAATTGTACTGCTGCTGCAGCATAACCATGTAAAAATAATGTTACAAAAATGTGTTGTGTTGCAGTATTGGGGAAATGCTTAAACCATCTAGAACTTGTTACTCATTACTGCATATCTTGCTGCAACAGAGAGCTTTTTAGCTGTCAGCACTATTTTTATCTTGAGACAATCTTTCTTTTATAATTAAACATGGCCTTTCTAGGCTTTCTGATGATTGTTAAATTTCTATGGTGTCACCACAAAATTGCAATAGTAGTTTTCTATGTTAGTTACTCAGACATAAATTCTGTTTAGTTTTGTACTGTATTACTGAAAATCTCTGTATAAAGGTAAGAGATTTGACTCTTGCTATGAAAGCTCAATGATACCAACTGTTTAAAAAAAGTATCATGGTGATATGGGGCATTAAGAATTGTTGAATTCTGTAATTCAGCTTAACACTGAGGCCTTGAGAATTCAGTACAATGGAAAGATTGATGCTTACAAAAGGCTGAGTTAGTGCAGACTCAAAGGCTTGCTGGTGGCTTAGGGCCACTTTGAAGATTAGTGGTCCGCTTTCATCTCTGGCAGAATTTGATGGAGGTGTGGACTTAACGGAATGGCTGAAGTCGTCGGCTCTGTTCATGGAGTTCTTCGTGATGATGGAACCAGGAGTGTCTGAGATTTGATTGCACTGGGAGTTAGTCCCTCGTTATTTGAAGCTGGTGATGATTGCTGTGGGAAAACTGAAGTAAGTTGAGATCAAGGTCGATAACTAGATCTGTCCTGTTGATTAATGTTTGAAAGAACAGAGCTCTTCGTTTTTCATGACAGTCATTATCAAAGGAAGATAACAACAGAAAATTTGCAGGCAGAGACTTCTCTGGATCTATTCTCCTTGAACCATTAGCTGCTGATTATGACAAACATTAATAGTGAGTTGTTTCATCTGAAATCATGTTCTGGCCCTGTTTGCAGGAGATCATTTTATGTAGTGTGATTTCGTTCTGTTTATATTAGACATAAACAACTTTTTGCCTGCTTAAAAAAAGTGTCCCATTTAGCACATGAGGAAAGTGAAGAATGTAAAATGTGAAGACTTTTAACTCGTGTGTCTAAAGTACTCTGCCAACTCTTATTTGCTGGAACTGCCTTGTTTTAAATAGTCATAATTAAAGATGAGAGTTAACCGTCCTGTCGTTACTTGCCTACAATATATAATGGACCAAGAATCTGTGGCATAGGTAATGCTGGACAATAGCAAGGAGAAAAAGGGCAACATACGGTTTTGTATCTGCTTCTGTGTGGTGTAAGAGAAAACAAGACAGAAGTTTGAAAAATACAAACATACCACGATAGTATAATGCAGCGGCTTCAGTTACAACTGTGAAAATACTGTTCTTATTTTTCCTTTGCTTTATATACATTCCTAAACTGTAAGTGTGGAACTTGCGCTCTAAGAAACTGGAAGTACTTCAGTTTGCTCAGTGCTGCTTTCGTACTGTTCTGTTTCGATTTTGTAATTTACTAACTGCAGCTGCATTTAGTATTCTGTGTATAATACAGAGCTGTATTATCTATATAAAGTTGATTATTTACACATCAGTGACTCTTGTACTGGATGTGCATACTCTCCATAACATTTTTTAAGTTGCCTTATTTTCTTCGAAAGAAATTAGAGGAACTGGGTGTAAATCTGCTAGAAATGGCAGAGGAAACATTTACTGTGAGAACTGTTCTGTGGAGATTAAGCTGATATTTAGCACTGTAGGGAGCTAAGCAGTAGGTGATGGCTTACACTTTCAGTACTATAGGTGTTACTGTAGGTGCTACAGTGAGCTGTGGTAGATGAGCTAGTTGGGCATATTGTATTGAATTTTGCCATGCACTGTCTATACTAGTATGTAAAGTGATGATAGCACAAGTTTTATGGAAATTTGAAAATGGTTGATAATTTCTTGTTCTCACTGATCTAAAGTACAGTTTCTGAATAAAACTAGTCTGTTCTTCAAAGTTTAATACCCGTAAATCTTACAGTTAATGGTGAGAATTACAGATATGTTGCAGTTTTTTTTAGAACTCAGACCACTAATTTAGATGCTTCAACACTAGCTTGGGAGCTTAAATGTTCAAGTGTGCATATCTGAGGTTACTGAACAGATTGCAACCAAAGAAGTCCATAAAATAATTTAAACTTGACTATGGCTCTGGTGCTTGGGATGGTCCAGAGGCTTTACTCAAAGTGTGACTTTTGTTTTAAATGTGGTGTAAAAATAAGATCTCAAAGATCTTCATACCAAAAGAATCTATTTTATATAGTATTGCAAATAAAGACAAGTTAAACAAATTTATTTTCTTCAGGTAGTTTTATTGACTGGGGAAAATTCACGTGCACTACACACTCTAAAGCTATCTTAAGTTTTTGGCTTCAGCAAGATTTTTAAGTTGCAGAGGAAAGATTGACTTTGTGCCCTGGTGTGACTCAAGCAGTATTCATTCTAGAGAGATATACCTGAATGTGTTCAGGAGCCAACTAGAAAGTGTGAAATGTTTTTTTGTCCGTGACTTACTCTTTCACACTTCTTTTTTCTTTTCTACTATTGTTCTCAAGTTTTCCTTTCTTGTTCAGTGTTCCTAGTGGTTTGTGTTTTGGAAGTTTTAAAGTATGACTGTAACTGAATACAGTTGTACTCTTCAGTGTGACATTGTTAATAGTATAAATTGAATTGTACAGAGTCTGTGTTCAGTTAAATTATTGGCACATGTAACAGTTGTTTACAAATAAACTATGATGTAGGTCAAACCATGTGCAGAATCCGTTGCATACAGTAGTTTTCTTCTTGGGCACAGCACTAAAAAGTTGCTCTGTCACTGTAGTGTTCAAGCTTACCAAATGTAATCAACATATCTTTTTCCTGTAGGCATGCAATTCTGCAGAAATGCCATTTTAACAGTAGAAGCCTCTTATTTTTTTTGTAGTCATCTCCATACAATGTGCTTAACCTCTTACGAAGAGGGGAAAGTACAAGAGGATGATGTGTGCTCTGTCTCCTCATTCAGCTGCAATCTAACACTGCAGTGTGTGATATTGGGTATTTGTGCACGTGGTGTCTTATCCGTTTCATTGGACTAAAGACATTTTTGACTAGGAACTTGGAAGAAATGAAACCAAAATGGTCGATTGTTTGTTTCTTTAAAGTAACCCAGGCTCAGAATTCATCTTAGTATAGTTGGCAGAGTCTCATTACAATAAAAAGAAGAAATGCAGACCTAGATGGTGACAGAAACCTAATAACCTCCTTCTTGTGTGTAACCATTCCTTTATTTTGTCTGAGATCTTTTGTGTGTAACTATGTATATACTGTTTTCCCCACCCCAAGGCTTTTTATTCCACCTGAATACTCTAAATGCATGCCTCTGCCTTTGTCTTTGTGATAGAACTTAAGGCTCCTATTGGACGCTAGATGAAATGTATCTGGTTTTATTGTTCAGCTCTTAAAGCTAATATTAATCCTCCCCCAATCCCCTGAACAAAGCTAAGCTTTTTTAATACTCCTTTAGGAAGACTTTTAGTGACTTTGATATCCAGATCACTTGCTTAGGAACTATTGTACCAGATGCCTTTTGGAAATGGGCCTCCTGGAGAGCTGGGACTTGGGCAGGCTTTAGGAATTGAGCTGGGCTTGGAGACATAAAGCACTTCTGGGGCTGCAATGAAGTACTCAGCTCATGATTCCATCTTGTATGCACAGAGCTGAATGGTGTTGTGTGGTGTGCTTGGGTTATGCAAACTTGCATCACTGTTTTTAAGTAAAACAGGCTTTAGGAATGCAGGTAACTCCTTGTATCTTGATTCTGATTTAGTTGAAGATGTCCCTTCTCATTATGGAAAAGGTTGGACAAGATAAGCTTCAAAGGTCCCTTCCAGCCCAAACTGTTCTATAATTCTTTTTTTTAGGTGATTCAGAGGTATCGCTATGCAACTGAGATGATGGACGCATTGGTTTAGGATAGCTTTAATGAATACTTATATTGTATTCCTGCAAATTAATGGAGACATAATTTGTTCAATTGTTGTCTTTTTTCATTATGAATCTGTCCTATATCTCAAAGCTCCCCCACTCCATCTTTTGCTTCTCTTCGCTCCCTCAGCCACTCAAAAAACTACTGTGAGGGAACCTCAGAATAGATGCAGAGGTGACCTGTGTTTTTTCCTGCTGTCTTTCTGCACAACAGCCATGTAATTTCTTTCAGTTGCTTATTTGTTGTTTATTTCGCCCACTTGTAAAGGATATAAGGATAAGGTGTTTTTGCAATTAAGACAGTCAATTACTAGAGTAGGCTTCCCAGAGATGGTGTGCAGCCTCCATCCATGGAGATTTTCAAAAACAGACTGGATAAAGCCCTGAGCAACTTTATCTGATGTCATGACTGATGTTGCTCTGAGCAGGAGGCTGGACTGCAGACCACTTGCGGTCCTTTTCCAACCTCTATTACTCTATAATACTGGTGTAGAAAATCACTTCATGTATTTTATAACTTGTTTATATGTAGGGCGGAGTTGTACCCAAGATGAAATTGTGGGTTTGGAGAACGCTATCCCAGCAGAACACACAGCCAGTAATATGCAGCACAACACGTTTTAGTAGAACTATGTAGTTATTCACTATCAAACTACCATGATTAGAGCAGCTTTTTGAATGTTGTGTTTGTGTTGTCCCAGGTGCTTTGTGGAAGCAGATGAGCCAGTGATAAGAAAACTCAATGGAAACAGGACTGAAGTTAGAGCCCAGGACAGCAGCAAACTGCCAAGGACCAAGACCTTGGAGGAGGACAGGGTAAATAGAGTTTGAGGTAGTCAAATGCTGCAGAGCAAGAAGATGCTGCTGCTGAGGATGGTAGCAAGGAGATGTGCCGTTGCAGCAACTTTGAAGTTATTGATGTTCTTCCAGGTTCTGTTTTACCCGTTGGTGTCTGGCATGGTGGAATTCAACGCGTTCCTCATCCAGGAGCACTGAATGGCTTCTGTGGCCTCAAGCCACAGATAAAGTTCTGCTGCTGAGAAACCCACAACGCTGCTTCAGCTGTGGCTGTCTCACAGTAGTGAATTTCCTTTTGAGGCTCAGTTATGTAGGTCAATACAGGAAGGATTTTTGGTGGTTACTGGGCAGCTAACCTGACTTCCTAACCTTGGAGGTGGCTGCTTTTTTATTGACGTTTCTGTTCTATTGTGTTTGGGGTTTTTTTTTCCCCCATGTGAAAAAAGGAAATACAAATAAACTGTCCGCATCCTTTATTTCTAGATGTGATGTACCTGTAGGAAACATCCCAGCTGAAAAAAAAAAATGTGAAAAACTGAAGAGATCTGTTGCAAGGCTTTCATAGGTTGTTCCATTGTGTCTTCTGAACTGCTTCTGTGTTGTATGAATCAATGATAATACCACTTGAACAGTGGTTTCTCTGTTCATATTGTTTAACCATCTCCTCCATTTTGTTTGTAAATTGTAAGAGTGAAGTTCTTCTATGGTTTTACTGTCTTAGGACTTTGCCTTGCTCTTGGTGGTCTGTGGCTTTTTCTTGCTTTCCTTGGAAAATCTATTGTGTTTTCTATGATGCTCATTTTTTTTTTTTGATGTCTTGTTTCCTGCGGGTTTTTGTGCTGCAGCCTCAGCTTTTTACCTGCAGCAAAGCCTACACATCTTGCTTGGTCGCTGTACGCTGTGCTTGTCACACTTGTGCAGAATCTAACCTTGAATCTCTGCTTGTCTTTCCTGTTATTTTTAATGCTCGTGGTTTTTTAACTTTTCTAAAGCCTTTGGCAAGCTGAAAGTTTTCTTTCATTGCAGTTATTGCTTAAAATCCCATATGGGGGTGGGACACCCCCATTATTCTGTTTTCCATCACAGTACACCTGACCATGAGTCTGCTGCTTATGTCATCTATTTGAAGGGTAGCATTGCATATATTGATAGATCTAAATTTCTGTGAGTTATCTGGGCCTTTACTTCCAAGAAGCTACTGAATTCAGGCGTTGGTTCAGATTGAACAGTTTAGCTTGGCATGACACTGCTTTGTTGTTTCTTCAATTTTTAAACGTCCTTCTTCCAAAGCTGCTGGACAAGCTCCAGTCCTGGAAAGAGAGAGATTTGGAAATGAGGAAGAATTAAGTCAGTCATCAGGAATGAGCCATTCCATGTGGCATTGATGCTAAACTTGTAGTGATTTGTAAGCTGTTCTGTAGTATATGTAGCCTGTGACATGTATAAAATCACTTGGTGGGAAAGAAACTTTGAGATCGAGTGCAACCATATCTGTCCGCTACTAAACCCTATCCCTAAGTGCTTTATCTACCTGTCTTTTGAATATCTCCAGGGATAGTGACTCAACCACCTCCCTGGGCAGTTGTTCTAGTGCCTGAAAACCCTTTCAGTGAAGAAATATTTCCTAATATCTGATCTGAACCTCCTTTGGTGCAACTTCAGGTCATTTCCTCTCATCCTATCACTTGTCACTTGGGAGAAGAGACCAACACAACCTCGCTAACAACTTCCTTTGAGGGAGTTGTAGACAGTGGTGAGGTCTCCCCTCAGCCTCCTTTTTCCCTAGGCTAAATCCCAGTTCCCTCAACCACTCCTAGCAAGACTTCTTCTCCAGCCCCTTCACCAGCTTTTTTGTCCTTCTCTGGACGTGCTCCAACACCTCAGTGTCCTTGTAACGAGGGACCCAAAACTGAACACAGGATTCGAGGTGCAGCCTCACCAGTGGTGAGTACAGGGGCAAAGTTTAGCATGCATATGAGCTCTGAGGTCTAGTGAGTAGAGTCTTTTTGCCCAGAATGTTAACTGAAAATAGTTGCTGTGATAGAAAGAATGTGTTCAGCTTGGGAACAGAAATGGCAGTGAAAACAATCTAATAATGATAAGGGGAAAGGAATTGGAGTCTAGAAAAACTGCTAGGAGAAGAGGGGAAGCATCTGTCTGACCTGTTACATTCCAGAGTTCAATCTTACAGAAAACAGAAATGGAAACATGCCTCTTAATTACAAGTCCTCTGGGACCATTCCTACCCTTGAAAAAAAAGTTAGACACAGCGATGAGAAATACTGAGGGTGTGAGCAGACTGGGAGGCAGGGAGTATAATTAAAATTGAAAAGTACTCTCATGGCTTGCTTTTTTTTTTAGCTCTCTGAACTCCTTCAAACAATGAACATGCATTGGCCTGGATTGTATTTTCATCTGATGTGTAAAAACAAAACATGTTTTGAAAATAAGTGAGGTGTTACTCCAATAATTTTTTAAATTAAATCAGATCAGTAAATGTCAGAGTCTGAAATCCTGTGCTTGTTTAACTGGATTGTATAGTGTGAGTAATACAGTAGGATTTACCAGATTGAGGTTTCTAGACACACGAATGTCTTACCCTGTAGGTGTTAGCCCTTCTCTTGTTATTGTCTTGATTTCCAGCATCAGGAAAAAACAGTGGATTTGTTTTGGTTGGTTGGTTGGTGTCTTTATTGGATTTGTTTGTTTGGGTTTTTTTTTAGATTTGTTTTATTTTTTGTTATTAAAAGTATCACAAAATCACAGAATGATCAGAATTAGAAGGGAGCTTTGGAAATAATCTAGTCCACCCCCCCTACTAAAGCAGGCTCACCTGGAACAAATTGCACAGGAGCACATCCAAGTTGGTTAGATCTATGTCTTTCTCAAGTAGATCGTCTTTTCTAGTGGACACTACTGAAGTAAGACAGTTTTATATAATTAACAAGCAGAGCTCTCCTTATTGGATAGAGAAACTTCAGAAGATAGACTTGGTTAAAGTGTTACTTGCAGAATATCAAATATCTGTTTATAAAACTATCTAAATAATAGGACTAAGCCTTTGGCAAATATTGAATGAATGACATCCATCAGTTGTAATGAACTTCTCGATTCCATAAGAGATGTTGTCATTTACAGCCATGCTTAGGTTAAGCATTAGCTCCATGTTGGCCAAGTTCTAGCTTTTGGAGCAGAGCCAGGGACCTCTGAGAGAAGGATGGGATGTAGGAGTTTGTTGCTTACGTTCAACTGGTTCATATTCGTATTTGTTGGTCTGGTGTAAACCCAACAAGGACAGATTTACTCTAATCCAGATTTCCTGGAGGACTGGAGTCCAGCTCTGAAAAGGTGGATCACTGCTGAGTAACTGTGTGGGAATCAAATGTCTGAGCAACTTGGAGAATCTGGGTGTTGGACACCTTAGAAGCAAGAGGAGGAACGTGGCTTTAGCCCAACTGTGTTTACGTAAGTTTCTTTTATTATCATGGTTGGGAGAATGGAAGACTGAGTTTGAAATGTCTTTTTAATGCATAAGTAGAAAGTAAGAATGGGAACATCCTTTCTCTTGGACCTGGTACTCCCTGAAGTGCCTGTCAAGTCTGGCAGTGCTAGCGTAGCCATTTGATTTGGGGATAAATTGGGATTTGTAATCGGAAGTCACCTGAAGCTCGGTTTTGTAGCATTCCTTTTAGTCTGGAGAAGAGGAGGCTGATGGGAAATGTTATCGCTCTCTATAGCTATCTGAAATGAGGTTGTAGCAAGGTGGGTGTTGCTCTTTTCTCCCAAGTACCAAGTAGGAGAAGAGGAAATGGCAAGTTGTGCATCGGGAGCTTTAGATTAGGAAAAATTTCTGCACTAAAAGTGTTGTGAAGCACTAGAGTGCGCTGCCCAGTGCTTGAGTCACCATCCCTGGAGGTATTTAAAAGATGTGTAGCTGTGGTGCTTATAGAGACATGATTTAGTGGTGGAGTTGGCCGCATTCGGCTTACCGCTGGATTTGATGATCGTGAAGGTCTTTCCAACCTAGATGATTCTGTGGCCTGCTCTGTGATCTTGGGCTTCTTACTCTGCCTTGAACCTGACTGGCAATTTGTCTAGGCTGCCTCTGTATTTCTGACCGTGTGAATTACCAAAGAGAGCTCTTTTCTATGGCAGTCACTTCCAAAACAGAGTAATGATGTATTATTAGCTGAATTTCCTTATGGCGGTTTCTAAAATATTAGTTTTCTTGGCTAACTAATCTGACTATGTTGGCTCAGGTTCTTTATGGGACCAACATTTCTTGCCCTCTTCCTGTGAGATGATTTTATAGCTATGCAGAATATGTCCTGAGGGGACTGATTAGATGTCAGCGATGAAACAGAAGGCTTGTCTGTGTTAACACACATGATAATATTTCAAAGGGGGAAGAAGATACTGCATTTTCATCTCTTCAGAGTGGATGCATCTCAAATCCAGTATTAAAGAGATGGCAGGATCTATAACTGAAGTATTCTTTATGTTTGCCTCGAGGCTGGCTGGACAGGAGGTGAAAGTGCCGTGGGGTACAAGTGAAGCAAGATAAAATGAAACAGAGCAAGTTCCTCTGGATGAGGTGGTCTGGAAATTATCCAGCCCTGTGCAAAACCAGAGCTGGGTCTTGCCTACAAAATATGCTGATGAGGTTGCATAAATACATGGGATGCCTGCATCAACCTTTGTTTAAGGAAACTGATGGAGGGCAGGGAGTGAGAGAGACCTGGATCAATCAGCTTGTGCCACAGGAGAAGCTTGGGTGAAACTGCACGTGGACACCTTCTCTGCACATTTTGTGTAAAATTTCACTTTAGACCAGCAGAGTTGGAACAGGTTGGGAAGTTTTTACAAGCAGTCGTGGTGTAGAATGTGATGATTTGCTCAAAGGGAACTTCCTAGGCCGGAGATATCTGTATGTGTACAATGGATGCCTTTTCCCTGCAGCAGGGTGTTGTCTACAGGTGCTCAATCCCTGCTCTGAACTATGTGTGCTGTTACTCTGAAGTAGCATGCTCTTTGATGAAACTAGTATAGTATATATATATAGTATATATATATATAAATAGCTTCATATTATGGAAAGAAACCCTGTGGCCTGCAGTTATTAAAAAAAATAATCAACATCCTGTGTAGAACTGATGATAATCTTTACTCAGAGCTGTGCAGAACAACTGCTTCATTTATCGAGGGAAAAATCTAGATATTGCTTTCTTAGGATGCAGAACACACCATTACTTTTTATATAAACCGTTTTTTAACTCCCAGCAAGTGGTACTACTGTCCTTGCTGATATTGAAAAAGTATCAATTGCTGCCTGACCAGTTTTTAAGAGGATGCAAACAGCAGGCAGGACTTCTCTAATCCAACAGAGAGCAGTATTGCATTTAAAATATGGGACTAATATACTGCATAGAAGTGCTGTTGTCTGCTCCTCCTAGGTTCTGAGTGAGAGCCAGCTAACCAGAAGCTCTTGATTTTAGAAAATGTTCATTTGTTTTTTCAAAACAGTCCGTCTCCCCTCCTATTCCTGGCTAAATCTCCATCTGCAGAGGGTGGATGAGCTTGTTGTGAAGATGTTAAGTTTCTAACTGCAGCTCCTGGCTTAGCTTCTTGATTTTACTTTGTCTTTGCAAGTGCTACACTGCAGAAGGGGCTTCTTGCTGTGTACCAGAGCGGTGCCTGTAGCAGTAGCACTCCCTAGCTGTCCACCAAGGAGCACAGGAGGTATCAGCATGGTGTGCCTGGCAGCCTGTTAGATGCTTCCCCATCTAGCAGATTGCCGCCTCTCAAAGATGATGGTTTGGGCTCAAACAGCCCGGTTACCAACCTCTGTGTGCTTGCTTGCAGTCAGTGTGCAGACATCCACACAACAAAGGCTATCACTCCCTTCATGCTAAAAAGGGATCGCTTTAGTCGTGCAACCCAAGAAGACATCCCCAAAAGCAGAGTTTCATCCCTATGTCCTACCCCATTGGACCATCCCATGCTAGCAAAACAAGATTGGGTTCCCTGCTGCACTCGCAGTGAGCTGGGTGTTTGCAGGCTTTTTGCAAGCCCAAGCTGGTGGCATGGTTTGATGGAGTATCTTATTTGTGGACAGGTATCCCTTGGACTCCAGATTATGCTTTGTTTTTTTTTTTTTCTGGACTAACAGACATACAATCAGGCAGTATTTTGTGGCGGGAGGGATAGAAAGAGAAGAAAAAATTATTCTTAGCATGTAGATCTTAGACCTTAAGGAAAAAACTGTAAGTATTTTTAATGCTCTCAATAGATTTCCATTTGCTTGAGTAGAGAGGAGCTCAGATGGATTTCTTAAAATATTTAGATGATCAGTTTAGTTTGTTTAAAAACCATGTGGTCTGCAACTGGAAAAAGTTATCATGATGGAAAAATTCTCCCCTTCTGTGATCAATTAGTCTGTGCCAAGATCAATTAGCAGCACTGGTGAGGTGATCCAGCAGAAGAGTCTGATGTTTGGTACTTTTGAGCTCTTTACAGGGCTGTGGAAGAGGAGTAGAAATAGATGGTACCACACAACTGAGGGTACTCACAAGAGTTTTATTGCTATTGCTGCTGCGTTCCCATGCTGGGTCTGCTGGGCTAGGGTTTGGTTCGCAGGTATTTCCACTCCATTTCCTCTGGCCCTGCTGTCAAGCCCACAGCTTGCTCCATGTTGCTATTCCAGCACACGACAGTTCTTCAGAAAGGGTTTTTCCCCACAACAGCTGCACTGTGTTTGTCAGCTGAGGCTCCTGCCTGTACCTCACTACACACTTTCCCTTCTCACCCACATCATTGTGAACCATGCTAGATGAAAAGAAATGGAGAAGAAATATGTCCCAAAATGCTCCTGAACGTCTCGGATTGCTTCGTAAGGGTCTGTGCAGGAACCTGGGTCTGAAAGGATAGCTGGGTCACTGGGCAGCCATGGCCACTGGGTGTTTTAATAACCAGCAGAGAGGCCTCTGACAGAGGCAGTTTGCTGTCGTCACTTCTCAGACACCTGGCACGCATACAGCGGTGGGATGAAAAGTTTTCCTCTTGGGTTTCATAGAAATCCTAGCAGAAAGTGTAATCCCCATTTTGAGCATGTTTTTATAGAAGTAAAATGTCTTTTGTGAAGATATAGTCTTGTCTCCTTGCTGTGATCCCATAGCCCCGTATATCTAATGGTCCCCTGGTTTTGAAGGCCAGTCCCAGGAAAGTGCTTTCTGAAATTATCTGGGGCTATAGAGCACTTACAGCATCGGCTGGTTTTACCCTGACAAAATGGTCAAAATTTGCATTTGAAGAGTGCTGTGGAATTATTTTCCGCACTGATGTAAATGACTGGCACTGGCATTTTGTACTAAGGGTGAATTACATTCATTTGCTGACTTAATGCTTTGCAGAATGATGAAAGCTTTGGAGCAGGACCTTGGAGTTCTGCTACGTGCAGTCTTTCGGCACGTCCTGCTTTGTAGTGACTACAGGGAACAATCAACCCCAAATTTCCTTGCAGCAGATCAGTTTGAAAAGGCTGTGGAAATGGATGCCAGTTATTTTCAGGAGGAAAGGTGTTATCACCAAAAGTATCATTAATTTTTTTGTTTTGGTCTTTCTAAAGAAGCTCTGCCACAGTGAACAGGGGTAGGGGTATAAGCAACATGAGGGTAAAGAGGTGGGGTGACACATTTGACATGAGCTTGTATAGCTTGTATGAGTGTGAAGCTGTTCTCTGGTGCCCCTGAGACCTCACAGTGATTTGTTTTATCTCGGCAGACTGAGGTGCTTTAGGAACTGGCAACATCATTCCCTTGGAAGGATGCTTCTATGTGTTGTCAGGGGGTCAAACCTGGCTACTGAGTGAGAGGCAGAGCTGAGCAAGGTGTCTGTAGCCTGGGATCACAGTCCTGAGGGAGAGTTGGTTACATCCTCTGCAGCCCCTCTTTGCTCTTCACTCTGTTCACAGGTGAAGGAACAACAGATTAAATTGGGTGCAGGAGCTCAACTTCTTATGTTAGGCATGCTCCTGGCTCCGACAGGACCTTTGCAAGTTGCTTCTCTGCCTCTTTTCTTGTCTGGGAGATGCAAATACAGTATCCTAGGCCTTGCTGAGACCACCTCTGCAGAGCCTCTCACAGAGGAGATGGGTGCTGTAACAGCATTTCTGTTGCTGCAAGTACAGCAGAGGGAGCCCAGTTGAATTAGTTGCATCCTTGCTCTCCTGGGGATGCTTTGGCACAACCAGTGCTTGCTGGGTCCTTGGGACAGCTGAGCTCTCTTCTTTGTGATTTCCTTGGCAGGTTCAGTTTCCTTCTGCCAGAGGAGTTCACCAAGGTAGCACGTGGGGAGGCTGTGCTGGAAGGCTTTGCAGGGCTCCTGAGTGCCCTGACCTATTTGCTATGCCAGTCTAATACGCTTACATGCATCTCATCAGGACTAGTTGGGGTTAGGTGTTTCTCCAGCCTGAGGACAACTGGCAGGTGACTGCAGTCATCTTGCACCTTGTTGTTGAGATGCTCTTGTATTGCCCAGCTGTGAAACTATTCCATAGTTTTGGAAGTAGCAAACACTGCCCCTTGCAGGTGCTTTCTCATTTTGCCATGCTCGAGCTACATTGCATTTTAATGTAGCCATTTGCTTCCCAGTTATGGTTGTGGAACACCATGCAGAGGTCTGGACGCTTGGGATACAGCTCATTACCCTAATCTTTCTGCATCTCTGTTGTGTTAACTGTGAGCTACAGTAGGGTGAAAGAAAAGAACTGGAGAATGGTTGGCTTTGGATATAAAGAAACTTAAGGGGTTTGGTGGCACAGACTCAGTGAGTCTTCCTGGGATGCCCCCAGCTCTGCATGCACAGACCTGCAGGAGGAACCACCTATACCTGTCTGTATCCAACCCTGAACTAAATGCTGTCATTTCTTTAGGTAATGGATGCAGTCACCAGGATTCCAGTAGGGTTTTTTTCTCTCCGTCTCCAAACAAATCTAAATTTCCACGTAATGATGAATCTACCATGCTAATTACAGCTCTGGGGAAAGGTTAGTACTGTCTGCCAACAACTCCTCTGTATTGCTGAGGCACAGGTCAGATCCAGAAAGAATTTTCTACTTCTGCAGATCTATATTGAATCATGGAAGTAGTTCTAGGCTTTATTATTATAACAGCGCAGACAGTCTCTGTTAACTCATATTGTGTTGCTGTGTCTGTCACCCATGGGCTTGAGGCTTCAGTGCTGAGTGAACTGCTCAGGCTGCATGAGGCTTCCTGCTGATGAGTGATGTGGGCAGCAAGCTCAGGGGAAAGACTGCAGTTTGAGGGGAAGGAAAGAAGGCTTAAACCAAATGTAAATGAATGAAGGCCATCTGAGGTTTGGGACATCTTATTAATGCTTAAAAATAGAGCTCCCAACTCCAAAAATTACAGAGTCATGCTGTGTATTGAGTCATTTTGCTGCAGGCTTATCTTTGCCTTAAGTGGGACAGAAGAGAATGACTGTGACTGCATTGTGGCATTTTATTTGCGAATAAAAATAGATAGACTACCAGATACTTAGCTATAAGAAAAATACTATATAGTAAAGTATTAAATAATAATATACTTCCTGCTTGAAATCTGCATTTCTAAGGCATTACAACAAGGTCAGAAAAGTATTGCAGCTGGCAGTGATGTTTGCATGTTACCTGCTGAATATAGTGTTGATGCTCTAGAAGTGATGGAGGCCTCTTCCCCTCAACTTACACCTTCCCTGGTTTACTGCCAGAGCTCCTACCAGGGCTCAAGTCAGCAGAAGGCCAAATATGGGTGAATGGAGGGAGATGCCTAAGGAGATGTTCCAGCTTCACAGAGCCTCTGTACTGGGCTGTGTCTAAAAAGCACTGAGCCCTGAAGGAATGAATTTGCCATAGATTTGCAAACTTGGCTTAAATTACAACTTTAATTGCCCAGAAATCTACTAGAAGATGCTCTACATCCTGTAAAGCAGGGGCAGCCCCATCTTTGTTGTTAAGAGCTCTACGCAATGTTGCCTGCTGCTGCTGAAATCTAGGGGTCCAATGGATAATTTTCTTTGAAGCTGATAGGGAAGCTGTGTATGTATCTGTGTAACATGCATATGTAGTGCCACATATATGTTCTTCTATGTCCTATTTCCCTACTCTGAAATGTGTTCCCTGTGAAATATCTTTGGAGGAAATGCTCTCAGACTGGTGAGTCTGTACCTGTGAAATGCAGAAAAGCCTCCTATCTTATCACACTGTCAGAGGCCCTTCCTAGGGGACACACATGATCCATTTCTGTCAGATACTTTTAAGAGATAAATCTTAAATACATAAATTCATAGCAAAACTTCATCTTTGTTCCATTGGTAAGTTGATTAAGACTCCTATAGTGAAATGCTGAAGAGCAAAGAAGAAACCAGAAGTGGTAATAAATAGCTTGGAGCTAATTAAAATCTAAATCTGGTAATCCTGTGAAAACAGCTCAAATTTCAGTATTAGATGCTGATTCATTTCAAGGCAGATGATACCAGATTCTCATGAAGTGACTAAAATTGGCCAAAGTGGTCATTGTTCCATGCGCTAGCGGAGGTGCAGCATTCAAGTGTCCAGCCATGATGAGTCTTCTGATCATAAAAAAGCGTTGAGGGATTTTTGGCTTTGGTTGTAGAACTGGTGGTTTATGCTCAGATCATGGGCCAGGTTTTCTAAAACATGAACATGATAATTGAATGCAGTCACACAGCTCCAGGAGGAAACCCTGAAATTCTTATCTGTGGCATGAATTATCCAGTAATACAACTTTCTGAATCCGCATCACTTTCAGCAATAACAAATGGTTAATTGTATCATAAATGCCAAAGATGACAAAACATCAATTCACAGTCCAGGTCCTTCCTCCTTTAATTTTAAAGGATGCAAATTATTTTAAGGAAACAGAGAACAGGCTTTTGCAGGAGGTGCTAACCTTTCTTTCTCCACATCCTGTCCAGCTTTCTCTTGTGAATTCTTTAAATATTTTGCACAGTCAATTAAAATTCTTGTTACAACAATTTATGATGGTTCAGCCTGGTGCAGCAAAACACACAACTGGGTATTTTGCTGAGTGTGACTGTAATGGCATGAAACGTGGGATTATGCATGGTTTGAAGGTCACACATATAACTTCCCATCTCTCTGGGTCTAAGTTTTTATGATTGCATCACTGAAGACAGGTGACAATTCACACATATTATGCTGACTGCCTGCAGTAAGTAAAAGGTTGCTGGTCTAATTTCTGCTTGACTTAGGGTCTTGATCCTTTATCAAAAGTCATTTTAGGGCAAGAGCTTGAGGCTGAAGGAGAGGAAGAGTGTTGCTGGGCATAGCAATGTGTGCTCCCTTGCCCTGGTGTCTTTCTGCAGAGCAGAACTGATTGCAGTTATTGAAGTCGCAGTCCACATTACAGTCTGCTCTTGGCCACACTGATTATGTAATGCAAACATCTTGGGCAAGCAGAAAATCTGCCATTAGTGATGCTGTGAACACTATGGGGAATATTTTACTCTGATACAGCAGTAAGTAACCACAGGGGTAGCGGTAATACTGTCAGAAAAGCCCTGGGGTTTTGTGGTTATCCATGACTCAAACACAATTTCTACTCTGTATCAGGTGCCAAATTTACCCCCATCCACATCACAGTGGTGAAGAAGGGGAGACCTGAAGTTCCTGAATGATGCAGTTGAGATGTCTGTGTTTTAATGATGATGAAGGAAGAAACAAGTGAAAAGATGCAAATAAGTGTGTGTGGTGTTCTTAAAATGACAGGTCAGGGAGATGCCCTTCGATCTTTTGAATGGCTTTGGCTGAAAGCACTCAGGAAGGCAGCATGAAGGATTCTAAACCTAAACTGAGGTTCTCCAGGTTAAACAATAGTGGGGGCACTCAAAGCGTGAAGTAGGTCAGAAACACTTGCCTGAAGATGAGGCTGAGGATGGCAGTTTCATGAGCGATACTTTGTCATTGTAGTTTGAAAGTTTACCATAATCTCTGCAGACTTCAGCTGAGTTTCATGGCATTTTGCTGTCATATTTAATATTTGGGGTTTTTAACTATAAATACTTAACTTCCCGGTGTGATTTTGTGAACTGACCACCCTGGACTCAAGTTGATATTTTTATCAGATGATTCTGATCTGGGAATTAAATGTTAATGGGAATTAAAACCCAACACAAATATGCGATACATAGTCATACTGTAACTTTTTATATCTTTAAAGCCTGTTAGACTGTTGTAGACATAGAGGTTTAGTATGGTTTTTATGTTGATTTTATGCACAAGAATATCAACTGGTAGTATCTGTGTTAGCAGCTTCTGGATGGAGTTGTACTTCTCTTAAGGGGAACAGTAATGCAGAAAGATTGGAGAGTTTACTGTGTGACTGCAAACAGAG
The DNA here is from genome assembly GCA_033558185.1 of Dromococcyx pavoninus. NCBI lineage: Eukaryota > Metazoa > Chordata > Aves > Cuculiformes > Neomorphidae > Dromococcyx > Dromococcyx pavoninus. The sequence goes on from JAUMJL010000392.1 coordinate 278,922, forward strand.
CACTGCCGAGGTGACTGTCTTCCCCATGGTGACAAATCTCTGCTTAACGCCTGCTGCCTGTAAATTTTTTGCTCTGGTGCTGGTTCCATAGTTGTCTACAAAGTATTCAAGAGCTGTATAGGGTGCTGGTATTTTGGTAAATGGATTTTAGTTATCTGCTCAGAAGAGGTTGAAGTCTCTGAATTAGACTCTGGAGGAGCTGTTGCTGGTGTTGTGCGACACTTGGTTTTTCCAAAAAGAGCACTACCCAAGATGAATATTTTAAGAATAATGCAGTTGTTTATATTTTGAAAACCAGCAACAACAAAAAATCCAAATAATGCTTTTTTAAGTTAGACAGAAAACTTTTCAATATTTAGAAATTTATTGAGTTGCAATTGCAAATTGTGCTGGCAGCTTTCTTGTGTAGTTGAAGCAGATATTCAGTGCTGAAAACTTAGAAATACATTTTGGAACCTGAGTTCCAGTTGAAGGTCTGTTGGCAGTAGTGGTGCTATTAGATTTGATTCCACTGAGTGCTGAGGCGAGAAAGGCCATTTTTAGCATGGAGTTTTTATGAAGTATATTTGCGTGCCTGAATGTCACATCTTGAGTGATGATGTGGGAAAGAAAAGCTGGTGTGACAGCTCTGTTAAGCCCTGCTCACCTGTGGGGACATCAGCCCTGGGAAATGGTAATTAAAACATCCCCACACAGAGCTGCCTGTCTGATGTAGGGTATTTCAGCTCCAATGCTGTTGTGGCTGGAGAGGAAAGTGCACATCCCTGTTAGCATCCCAAATGTCACACGCAGGCATAGGCGATGTGGGGGATGACGGGGTGTCTGGCAGGGGACAGAGAGGGCAGCTGGCAGAGTTTCCTGTGGGGATGGGGATGTTCGTATGCTTGCCCAGTACAGGCAGTGACTGAGACTGAAGCTCTGTAAGAAATAATATTCTATGTTTTGTGTTCCTCCCAGGGGGATGCCATGTGCTGTTCCATGGTTGTTATTTTGAGCTCAGTTCCAGCCTCCACAGGCAACAAACCACAGGATAATCTGCTGTGAGCCTGTGCTGCTGCATGCTTTGGGCAAAGCTGAGGAGAAACCAACATCTGTGGTGGGTGTTGGAGCAAAACACACAAATGTTTTAATGGTCAAGAGGTGCATGACATCTTGCTGGTGTTATCAATTGGATGTGCTTTGGATGGTTTCAGTGTCCTGTGAGAAAGAAGCCATGGATGAGACAGCATCATAGAATCACCTGGTTGAAAAAGACCTTTGAGATAGAGTCCAACCATACCTGTCCCCTGCTAAACAATAACCCTGAGAAACTCGTCTACCTGTCTTTTAAACACTTCCAGGGATGGTGACTCAACCACCTCCCTGGGCAGCTGATCCAATGCCTGACTATCCTTTCAGTGAAAAAAATTTTTCCTGATGTCTAATCTGAGCCTCCCTTGGTGCTGTTACCTCTCATCATGTTACGTGTATTCTCTTCGTCTGTGTTCTAATTGTGCTTCCTCCCTTTGTAATTCCTTGCTATGGAAATTAAATCTGAAAAGGTGTTGTAAGAGAAATACAGTCTATACAGGTTATGCCTAGGAGTATCAGATGTTTCATTTCAGGGTGCTGTGAGCCCTTCTTCGAAAACAAAAATCACTTGAAGGTTTTCCTTTGATCATATTTTATTTATTCTGAAATAGGTTGAATTTCAACTTCACAGACTTTTATCTTGAACTCTAAAACCTGGAATAGTTTTTACACCTGCATGGCTGGCTCTGAAGGATGAGATTCAGCTGCTGTGCCATGCAGATCACTGCCTGCTGTGCCGTGTACCTCTTGCAGGTGTGCTCTGCGGGCTCTGCCTTTGTCATCTCTTCCTTGGGATGAATGCAGATGGCAGAAAAACATGAAATGGCTGTGTTCTGCTGATCAGATTTATGTGGAGATTTTAGCCTCACTTGATTAAAACAATTGCAAACCAATCTACAGTCCTGTGCAAGGAGTAAGATGGCAAAAAGATTCATGCCTGCACCAAGCTCTAATTTGTTTTTATTACTCACTTTGAAGAATACAGTTAAGTGGTATTTTCTAGAGAAATGAAGTTAATATTTTTCAACAGAAGGTATAAACCAAAATTAAACAGAAAATTGTTGAGGCAATTTCATCTACAAAAGGAAAAAATTACTTAACACTAATAGCAAATTGCTTATTTACAGGGGTTTGTTGTGGTTTATGATCATCCCTGAAAGAGTCGTCATAATATTTTTAAAAAATTCAGGCTCAAGCATCACCTAATTTTCTTTCCAATGCAAACAAGATCCATATAGACTAGAGCTGAGACACTCTGAATTACATATTTTGGACTAATAATTTACCTGTTGAAAAAATGCAAATGCAGTTGGCTGTTTTTTTCCAGAACTATTTGCTGATTTCATAAGTATATGCCATTGTGAGATATTTTGCCTACATTTAAATCTGAAAAATAAAAAGAAATAAAACCAATATCATGCTAAAATAGGCATTGCATTCAATCCCAAACTGATCAAGGTTATATTCTTCACTTCACCAGCAGAACTGAACTGGTCCTCTCCTTTTGGTCAGTGACACAACATGTGAGACAGCCACAAGGCTGCTGCGTGTTCTCCAGAATCTGATGGAGATTGGTGCTAGTTTCTCACCCATGGAGAGCTCTGAAGGGTCTAGAGGCACAAACATATTTCTACATGCATCTGTAGAAGTTGCTGCTTTTTTAGGGAAGAGGAACTGCATTAAATTTGTGAGGCCAATTTCCTCTTACTAAAAGTGTTTCTCTTCAGACTCCACCGTGGGACCATCTTTGCAGGGAGGGATGCCTGGCTGGGACCACTCCCATGTTCCATCCCACTGGCACCCCTGTGGTGCCCGTGCCTGATTGAGCAGCAGCCACAAGCTCCAATCAGCTGGTGGGAGCTGATCAGGCAGAAAAAGTGCAAAAGTGAGATTTTAACCATCTATGTCAATTGGTTTTTCTATTGGAGAGAAGTAAAGGACAAAAGGTTTTGACTCTAGGTAATCACTCTATTTTCTTGACTTGCCAAGCAGCTGTGTGTCATTGGGCTGGTGCCTGGAACAGTGATACTTTGGAATAAGGAATATAAGACCTGGATGAAAACAATGGTCCCAGTCTCTTAGGACTGACTCATTCATCAGCTTCACAATCACGTTAATTTTATGTAGGGCATTGTGGTGGTTAAATAATTCCTTTTGGTTTTGAGAATAACAGCAGAGATCCAAATCATCACAGTGAAGTGAAGAAACTTATTTCCTAATTGTGCTGAAGGCAAGATTGCTGAAAAACTCCAAAGCTAGTATGGTAACCACAACAGTGAGTTCACCAGGAACAACCCATGTAATGTGATCTGCAACAATAAAAGAGGCAAAATGTCATCTTTCAAAGTACCAGATTAGTTCCAAAAATAGCTTGTAAATTCCTGTGTCCGGTACTTCCAAATACAGCTGTGTTTGCATAGCATAGTTTGAAGGGTTTTTTTGGCAGAGAGCAAGAGTATTTTTAAACAGACACACAAAATCCACTGTGGTCCGCCTTTCTGGCAAATATTTGGTTAAATACATTGGCAATGTACCCTGCTATGCAGCTTTTCACACTAAGGAATTGGTGTTGCAAGTTAGAGGACAAAATGATTTGACGTTTCCAAAGACAGAAGGGAAAATCCACAGGTTTCCCTGAGTGCTGGTTGCAGAGTATTTTATCCCACTGTCAGCCAAAATGGGGATTTTATTCCTGCAGCATACTTGAAACAGTTAAAAAGCTATGACTTATTTAACTTAATGCTGCAGTCATTGCAGTATAATGGGACAGACAACATGAATAGAAGGGATAGCTTCGGCCATTCTGACCTGGGTCTGTCGGGACCTTTGCAGGCCTGAGTTATTCAGGCAGCTGCTGGCGAGATTCGAAGCGGGTTTTGTCTCAATATGTTAAGTCCACTGGAGCTTTGAAAACTGCAATTGGTGATCAGGTAACACTGATCTCCAACCAGACATGTCATCTCTGCTCTGTGGTGGAGACTGCTAACTGTATTCCTGTTTTTGGAGGCAGAGAGATTGCAGTCATTGTGGAAAGAGAGATGTGGGCTGGCAATAGTTCAAGGTTTCCCAGGCCATAGATTTGCTTTATTGAAACAGCCTGCAGTTAAATAAATCTGGAGAATTGTGCTGGCAGAGGTGCCCTTAAGAACCAGCCCAAGAGGGAATAAAGTGCAATGGGAAAGCTCCAGCATCCTGGGGATTGCCATCAGAAAGAATAAAGATGGGTGGATCTTTCTTACAGGCAAACTGATTTTAGAAGTAGCTGCCCTAGGAATAATATAGAAAACATCAACACCACCTCTCAAAGTCTTCCAGGGTGCATTTGCTCTACGTTCAGCACCTGACTGTGGTTGATGTGCTCTACTGTTGTACTGCCTTCCTGGGCTGCCCCAGGGCCAGGTGGTCTTGTCCCAAGACAGCCTGGCACCTGGGGGATGGGGCTGGCAGAGATTAGAGATCTTTGTTTTCTCTTTTTTTGTATTTGGACAATGTGTTTGCTGGCTCCAAGACTCAGCCTGGTCTCAGCCCAGCCAAGGTTGGTTCATGTGGCTGCTGGCAGCCACGAGCCCGCGGCTGTTGCAGCTGGGGGCTCTAAGGTGTGTACAATGGTTCAGGGAGCCCTTCCTGACTACTTTATGAATATATTATTATTTATATAAAGCAGAAGAACAAGTTCAGGACAGAATGAAGGAGACTCTCCTTTTCTTTCTCTTTCCTTTTCTTTCCTTTAATTCATAGTGTCATTATTAGGGCATCCAGGTAGGATTTCTGTCAGACAATAACTTGACTTGACATTTCCTGCATTTTTATAGAAATACCTTTCCAGGTGTTGAGTGTCAAGAGTTTATCATGGAAAGCTTCAGTTGCTGTACAGGCACCTTAGGAGAAATGTCTAGAGTTTTTGGAAATAAATCTAATTTCAGATTAGTAACTGGCTTTACCCAGCTGCTGATATGTGGATATTTGCCTCCTGAATTGTATGCATTATGCTCCAAGATACCGCATTATTTGCAGTGGTCGGAGTGTGAGTTCCTGATGCTACAGCTCAGTTGCTGTGGAGAAAATTGATCTCTAAGAAAGGGTATGGGGGCTGTACTGCTGCTTTTAGGGGAAAGGGAAGAGTAGATGGGCTCCAGGCTCTGCTTGCAACTCGTTCTTTTCTCAGAAAGCAAGCAATTAAGTGACAAAGGATTTTGGTTACCCTTTTCAAAAAAGCATTAAGCTGTCTTCCCTTGATTTCTATTCTGTATTTGTGTGAAAATATGACAGTTAAATGAGCTTTGTTAAATCTTTCATAAAACATGTTAGCTGTGAAGAAGGCAGAGGACTTAAAATACAGTCTAGCCTTTTCCCTGCAGACTTTCTTGCAGAGTCTCCTACAAATACTGCAGATTCCTACATCCAGTTGCTTATTTTTTCACACAGAAATGCTGTTTCAAGAGAGATTCTGAATTTTCTTCTATTCCATCAGAAGTAATTTTCTCTCATTTCTAAATGGGAGAAAAATTTTGTGTAAATACAGCAGTGTATTTTAAATTCGCTAGTACTTTTTACAAAGAATCAGCTAATTACTTTGAAAGGAGAGGAGGAGGGGAGGGGAGAGGAGGGGCTTTTTGGGGACAGCTATGCATTTCTTAGATCATCCCCTTTTCTGGGTGTAAGTGGTTTGATAAACTGCCCCAGTATGTGAAACCCTGTATGAGAGCAATCCAGGTTTGCATTTTACAGAGATTTCGGAAAAGCACAAAGGTTGTATGTGTTCAGATGCTGGTATAAGTAAGATATACCACAGGTGACTGGCAGCTGCATATCCAATTTCAATGATTATTCCAGTGCTGCTTGGGTTTGTTTTGCACTAATTAAGTTTTAGTGTGCCTCAACTTTGTGTATTTTTTTATTATATTAATATCTAGATTCAGATTGAAAAACATGGCTAGCAGCGTACACAGTACCTTTTACAAAACTAGTCTAAATGTCTTGAAAAAAAGATTTTAATTCACATTTATTGAGATACATATTTTATCTGGTGTTCAAATCCCAATTGCAATAGATTTTTGCTGCTTAAAATAAAGCAATTCCTTTGTAGGCCAACAACTGTGTCTTCAAGTCAGGAGCTTCACTAACCTGTGCTTATACACTGAGGAGGTGGGTTATTTCTGTGTTGATCGGTGCAGTGTTGGTATGTTCAATAACTAGACATCTCTGCTTTGACTTATGGCAAAGAGTAGCAAATATTATCCCTGAATTCACTTTGTGCCTAGTAACTGACAAGTAGCGAGGTAGCTTTTTGTGCACCTCCTTTTTTAACAAGGGCTATAATTTGTGCAGCATGTGTTTGATGCGGAAAGACAAGTTAATGGAGGCATATTGCCTCCCATTTGGGAATCAAACCCTCCTAATAAACAAGTCAAATCACAGTGAGCTTAGGGGGATTCTTTGTCTCTTAGGCACTCTTTTCTTTCCTGGATAGAGGGTGCTTTGAGGCAGCAGCGTTTTTCTGTCTCTCTAACAGACTGAACAGTGTTCAATGGACTGTTGACTTCAATGCATCACAGAGTGTTATAAAAGGAGCACAGATGTGGCTTGTATAAAAAGAATAATCTCCTCTTCTTTTTCCTTTACCTTTTGTGGTTACTGTATGTTTTAGTACAACTGAGGTAGTGATCAGAATGAAGATGGCAAACTTGCACTGTGCAACCAGACTGCATATTTGGTATTTGGAGAGGGATGGAGTACTATATGCCATATACAAGCTCCTTTCAGCCTTTGGTTTGGGTTTAAAACTCTGGATTAAACCTCTGGGGCCAAAATGCTCTTGTCCATTCTTTGAACTCTCAGTAGGGAAAAGATGCTGTTGCAGAGAGAGCTCAGATCTGCATTTCAGCTGGCTCTGTGCAGGTGGTTAAAGATCACCATCACAAAATGAGAGAACAGCATTATGCAGAGTGAGAGTGAACAGGATCATTGTCTCTATTCAGGTTTAGGGTGTTGGGTGTCAGGGTCCCTCGGGGCGGGTTTAGGATGCTGCAGAGCAAAGGGGCAGTCTCTGACCCACTGTGGAGAACAGCCCGGGCTGACTATCCCTCGCTGATGTCTCTGAGGGCTTTGACAGTGACCTGCTGTGGGAACATGATGGTGCTTCTGGTATTTGTTTTGCACTGCTGTCTTCTGTGACTCAGTATGGAGCTGTGAGTTACCCCATTCATTCACTAAAGTGGGAGTTGAGTGGCCTGGGCTCAATCTGTGTGACATTACCAAGCTCCTGTTTCCTTGAGCTTAGTTTTTTTTACTAAAATAAAGTTTTCTTCCACCTTGTCATTCTGTAAGTCAGTTTTATAGCTGAGTGATGTGAAAGTGATACGAAAAGCAAAGCCAATAGAGAGGAACCCATGCCACAGAGTCTGTTTATAGGTGCACTTATTGAAGCACACCCTATCTGCTCTCGCTTTTAAGCTGTTTGGGACAGGAACTATCCCTTTGCATGGGTCTGAATGAGTCCCAAGCTGGTGGAATTAAAATTTTCAGTGGGGTCCTTTAAGGAGTGATCACTCTTGCTAAAACAGAGATGCTCACAATCAGCAGTTGCTGATGAGCAGGGAGATGTAAAATATATGTGTTTGGGCAAGAGTGGCTGCACCTTTCTGAGGAAGACATTTGAATGATCAGGGAAAAGGTGTGAAGTGCAAACATGGATCTAGGAGATCTTTCGTGCAAGGCTGATGAGATCAACAAAGATTACTAGGTGCAGTCTGCAAACTTTGCCATTTCCTCTGTGACTGATAAGGGAAGTGAGTTTGTGGAGCCAGAGGAACCAGCATCCTGGCTTTGCACATTCCCATCTGAAGTTGTACCTGAAATCACGACTGCGTAAATACACATTTGCCAAAAGCACAAGGAATGTTCTCATGGATACCACACTGAAATAACAAGCTACTTCCTCAAATTAAACTCCACCTTGATATTGACTCAAACTGGTCTGAGCACACAGTGCACAAGGGTGTTGACACACCAGCCTGCTTGGCAGAAACTCCAAGTTACAGGCTAATTTTGTGTTTGTATCTCGCCTACCTTTTGTTATGTCCTATAAAATCTGCACCACAAAACTATCTCAACGGGCTGACAGTCAAAAGGAAGCCAAGAACTGAAAAAAATCACCACTGCAAGGGGCAAAATGTGTCCCATTAGCAGAACAGTAGACAGGACTTTGTGTTACATCTCATTGCCCTTTTCCATGCTATGCCTGAAAAATCTGCAATAATTGCATCAAATTCTCTGATCTCTTAGGACTGATGGGTATTACATGTGGGAACATTAAAAACTGCAAACCACCTAGGAGTGGAGTACCCCAGCAGGTAAGACCTGGAGTTATTCCTTGATTTCTCAATATGCAGGTGTATTTGCTGTGTATGTGGATGTGTTTTTCTCTGCAGCCAAAGCATGCTAGAAATGGAAGCTGAGATTCTCGGGTGGTATTACACCAACAGCTCAGGCTATTTAAAAAACACAACAAACCAAGCAAAATAATAGGAGACACTGACACTTCGCAAAACTTCTAATGATAAAATTATGATAAAATCAAGATAAACCTGGTCATGGAAATACTTGTGAAAATTTCTAGCATTGATCCTGTCAGAGGAATGACCTCGTGCCCTGCATGCTAGGAAAAATCCCTTCCAACTTGCTGCTTTGATATCAGAAAGAGCAATGTTTGTCCATCATTTTCTTTCGCTGAGTTGAGCTAGTACTGGCTGAGTAGTTTGCAAGAACTAATGAGAGCTGAACACCCTCTGGGATGACTAGATTGAGGTTAAGTTATCAGATGTTCAGAAGGGCCACTGCAGCTATGGTAGGTGTTTGTGATGCTCAAGAGTTAGTGTAATCATTTGGAAAGCTTGTTTGGTTAAAGATTCATTCCTGAACAAGCTGAACCAACAGCTGCCAATTCAGAGGTGGTGACAGTGGTGTTTTCTAGCATGGGACAGCTACACAGTTCTTATACAGAGCAGAGAGCTGCTCGCAGGGGGACTCTTTACCTCTCTATAAAACCAAATCAGAGGGGGAGTGACACCTTGTATTGGTAAGTGGAACCACTGAGAAGTATTTATCAACCGTATTGGGAATTATTTTAGCGGATCTGAGTTAAAGCATTTAGAGGACTGGGCATTTTAGAGACAGCAGTACCTGTGCTGGAGGCTGAAGAGAGGCTGTCTGCATCTGGTCCTCTGCTGTATTTTGGTTTCTGGAGCTGGTCTGCAATGATCTTAAGGCATCAGGAAGAGAGACTGCTACCTATTACTGCTGTAATCTCCCGGTCAAGATCTGCATGCAGCTTTGAAGCAGAACCGTAGGAAGACATCACCATTCTGGTCTCATTCTGTTTTGAAACATCAAGGAAGAAAATTAAATAAGGAGATAATATAAAAACTGTTTTACAAATTATCCCACAGGTATTGTGAAAGTGAAGCAGTGCAGATAAAATACACGGAGTAATTCCAAATCCTTTAGCAACAGATGAGCTCAGAAGCCGTTTGTCTATTATGGAAATTTGCGGGCAGCTGTCCATAAATTGATAAAAATGCATACTCCAAGCGATGCTTATGATGCTGAGGCTGGAACAGTAATGGGGGAGCTGCGTAATGCTCTGACACTAAGTATTCCCCATAATTATACACACAGAGAAACAAAGAATAGGCTGGGAAAATCAGAATCAGTGGGAGCCCAACTTAACAAGGAGAAGTGATTGTTTCACAAGTGGTTATAGAATGAATTAGTCTATTTAAATGCATAAATTAGGAAAAGGAGGAGAATCATTATGTATAATCAGGGTCTCAGTTCAACCCACAGCAAAACCAAAAACATTTCAAAGCTGTAGCTGTCTTTGCCTTTTCAAGTATATACTGTAAACAAATGAAGAAGAAGGTAGTGTTATAGATGCAATAACAACCTGGTCATGCGAAGAGGAGAAGTTATACAAATAATTCTATAGACAATGTTAAGTTTAAAGCAACTTGTTTGCAGAAAAGTGGGTTCAGGCCATCAGAGGATGGTAATAAATTGAATTTTGGAGTGAAAGAGAATGAAAGATTACTGTGGGCAATGCTATGTGAAGTTTTGAAGCACAAAACATTTCTTCATGCTTGTGACCAAACAGCTGAGGCCTGGAAGCTTGCCTAGAGGTGGCATTGTAATATGGACACTGCTGAGAAAATTCTGCATAAACTTGTTTCTGTTGAGGTAAAAAAAAAAATAAAAATGAGGCATCCACTGACATATGAGCATAAAAATGTCACCCACAGATTTTCAGATTCAATTTAAATGTCATGGATTAAATAAACCAAACTGCATATCTCTATGAGATACCAGAAAGTCACAAAAAATTTTCTTTCTATTTTCTAATGCAATGCAGCTGAGGAAGAAAGCAAACCCATTTTATCATGTTTTTCACATGGACACAAATGTTCAGTTTGTGCCAAATTTTATCAGAGAGAAACTAAAAAATCCTAGCCTGGGAGGCTGTAAAGAATGCAAATGAGGAGAAGAAATTTATTTGATTCACATGAAAACTCTGGTCTTGTAAAATTTAGTCTCTCCATAGTGTAAGTAGAAGTGAGAAAGGGATGATAATGAAGCAGAGACACCTTCAAACTATATGGAAATTCTTATGAAGCAGCATTGGGAGATCCACACACAAGCCTATGTAAGCTACATTTGATTTTGTTAAGTATAACTAAGTGAAGGGCATGGTTGAAACTTTTCCTGTGGAGCAGACAGGTAAGGTGTCAGTGATCACACTGCAGTCATGTGTGTTCCAGCCCACAGATTTCATAGAGGTACAGCCCTTCTCCTGACCCTGATGTAACTCATGCTGGAACTGGGGCTCAGTTTCTTGTGGTGAATGAGATGGTTTCATGCTGCTGAGATGGATAAAGTGCTGCACTGTCCACAGGTACATCATCTGTGCTCACACACAGCTACTTGTGGAGGAATAAGCATCCTGGTGCCCATGTAGCTACTGTGGGCTTGGGATGGATGCTGCTGTGCATACTGGAGAGTGGGGCCACAGAAGAGGACAGCACTGTGACTCTGTGTCTCTGACTGCAGTTGTCCACATCAGCTGCAACTCAGATCCTGCAGTGGTGTGACAGATGCCTGGTTCTCTCTTTGCCATGCATTTGGAAACATAGGCGATGTCTTCCCTTCTGGTCAGGCTCTGCTGATGCTGATGAAGGGAAGTGACTCCTTCTAAAACCCTTGTGGTGGTGGAAGATGAAGTTTTACTTCTCAGAAAGGCTACAGAGGAGCAGAAAAGGTTTAGAGAGGATGACTTCGATCATCCAAAGAATGGAAAGTCACTGAGAACAAGTGTTGTGTGATAAAACAAGATGAGGGTGGGCATGGTACAGATAAATAGAACTCAGAATGGCCTGGGGAAGGGCATTAGTTCACTGCCTTTTTCAATGCAAGGACTCCAGGACAACAAATTGCACTAAAAGAGAGTGTTGAAACAAAAAATGTTTGGTTTAGGCAAGCTGTGGAGCAGGTGGCACTGGGGAGCTGTGGTTGTTAAAAGTGTTGGGGTGAAGTCTTTTGCTCTTCTTCCTGTTCCCTTCCAATTCAGCTGCTACAGAGCAAGAAAATCCAACTCTTGGGGGGCTCAGCCCCCTTAGCAGTGCTTCTCAGGACTATGCCCTGCCAACATTTTCCTGCAGGTGTTCCTCTTGTCGTAACTGCTGCTATCTCTGCTAATTCAGAGAAAGGAAGCAGGGCTGCATCCTTATGTCTCTTTCTCTGGAAGACTTCAAGAGACTTCACGCCTGAGCAACTTCTGGCGCTAACTTCTGGAGAAGGTGGCCAAGGCTTATGCTTTGCCCTGGCTGTGGCAGGGCAGAGATGGGCTGCAGCCTCACTGGTGTGCTCCAGATTCCACATCATCTTCAGAAAGGCAGCATAAAATGTTATCTGTGTGCCTCAGCAGGTTCCTGCTCAGAAAGCAGAGAGAAAAGGGCCATCAAACTCCTATGGCAGATTGAGAATTCTTCTTCCATTTGAATGTATGGAATATATTTTTATAGTAGCTCTGCTTGATGTCTATTCCAATATTTTCCATCAATAACCATCTTTTCAGGACTAGATTTATTCATGAAAACTCAACAACTTTCTCTGAGAAGGCTGAACTGCTAGAGAAGCCAAAGATTATGATCTATTAATTGCAAATTTAAAAAGCCCCTTACTTGAAAAACCTACTGAATTTACAACCTTGTCCTCTCTGCTCTGGAGTAGCTTTACCCTGAGTTTGTTCTAGTATATCAACATTATATGGCCCTGTGTTAAGTAACAATGGCTGAACCACTTCATCTGTTCAACATTTTAGTTTTGTATCTTATGCAAAATGCTTCTACTGTAAGAAACTGCAAATATTTGCTTCCTGCTCACCTTTACCATTCCACTAAATTATTTTAGAGGCCCTAATGTAACACACCCCTTTGTCTTTTTGAAGTGTCATTGTCCTAATTTTTGGAGCTGTAGCTTGTCTATTCCATGCCCTTGGTCACCTCAGTCACCCTCTGTCTGCTGTCAGTTTATGCTGTCTTCTTTGGGGAGGACTGCCCAGGATATTAGACAGTGCAGAATCTTAAAGCTAGGTGTATAGAGTGGTGTAACACTTCTTTACACAAAATGAACAAAGGATGGATGCTTTGTCCAGAAAAGGGACTCTTAACATGACCACTGTATAAATTAAATATCCTTATAAGGAAATCCCCAAGTTCGTTTTCACATTAACTCTTCCTTTTGTCTTTTTCCCCTTTCTTTTGGAAAGTGTATGAGAACCTCTGCCAGCTTTGCATCTGCCTGGGTGGAGCCCTTTACCTCATTGCCTGTTTTCCCATTACTATCCAGCAATGAAGTTTACCCAGACTGTGCTTCTCCTCGGCTTTTCAACGGTCTACATTACGTTACTCAAACCTTCCCTTGCAAGCATAATGGCACTGTTCAAACTAATAATGATAACCATGTAATGAAAGTAAACCACACATTTTGGCTACTCTTATTTAAACTGTCTAGTCAGCTCACCTAGTCGGGGGTTGAGAAAATATTAGTGGACAAACACTTATGAGTCACAGTGGTTTCTATATGTCACCTGCCTGGGAAGCAGGAAAGTGTCCTGGCTCATGTAATCCCTCAGCCAGAGGGCTCTCTGCAATCAGCATTGTATCACTGGAGGTGGGCTCAGACAGACTTGTTTCTGTCTTCATTTGCTCTATAGAAACACACAACATTTTTTCCATATTTAGTCATCAAGTAGCTGTTTTGAGATAAATGTTCATGTGTTGTTCTTGAGTTATTAGTGTCAGCTGATACCAAATGAAATCCCACTGTAGGAGGGCAGCAGAAGCTCCACTGTGGATTTCCAATAGAGACATTAATTACTGACTATTTATACTATAAAGGTCTATTTGTATTATAAAAATACTTTGCCATTTCTATGACTATATATTAACCCTAAGATACTGACGGAGTGAAAGCTCCGTTATCAACTTAATTTTCCTTTTCATTTCCTTCCTGCAGACACCAGACCATTACCACAGTCACTGTTTCTCAGCTTACAGTCCATATTTTGCAGCCTCCTCTGCCATTGGGGCGTTCAGGCAGATAAGGCAGACCTCACTGAACTCCTGGGTGACTTCCTCCAGGGCACTGAAGTATCTCTTGTTTCATTTTCATTTATTTTACTTCCAAATTTAAGCAAACCAAATCAAATTACTGTCACAGTAATTCAGAGCATTTGTCCCTACACAGGAATAAATGAAGTTAATTCAGATTAACTCCCCTGGGCTCCCTGTGCAGTAGAGCCATCAGCAGTCTCCCATAGAGCCAGGAGACTTGTGTCTTTCAGGAAATTAGAGAAATAAAAACACCTAGAGCAAGATTAATGTCACTTAATCTCACCATGTCCATACAGTGAGGCGCAGCTCTGCAGGTCTCCTCTGGACAGGTACATTAGAAAGAGCCCTGGAGTGTTGAATCAAGGGCAGTTGGACCCTGATGGATCTCTGACACCACACGAGATGATTCTCCCTCCTTAAGGTTGGTTTGTACCCTATTTGTGAAGGGAACTACATCAGTTCTCTAGTGCAATGGTCAGTGGCAGCTATAATATCCACTGAACTAACTGAACTCCTGAAAAATGCCTCAAATAATCATGAAGTGATAGAGCTCAGCACTGTGAAAGGTAAACTCTCTTGAATGTGGGAGCAGCACCAATTGAAGTTCACCTACAATAACTGGGAATGACTTTAAAAAAAAATTGACTTTCTATCTTTTATTTTATTTGGATCAGTTTCCAGAACTCAGCACTGCAACATTACCTACCAAAACCTATCAGGTCACGCTCAGTTCCCTAATCTGCTGTATCACAAGTAAAATCCGAACTGTAAAAACACAGGCATCTAGTACTATCACAGGTGCCAGGGGGCTCAGTTACCTACAAGGGCTGACAGGTATAGCACAGGTTCCATAGGACACCTGTACATTTCTGGAGCAGTGAAGGGAGACAAAGCAGGATGTCCTGAAGCATCACAGATGGCACTGATTGCCAGTGACGAGGCAGAATTGCTCCCTTTGCATCCTTATTTCTGAACCTGTGTTCAGCAAGCTGTCTCAAACTTCTTTCCTGATGAACACCCACATAGACATACCTAAAGACCTTGCTCAGAAAGCTGTTAGAACTACTTTGTCAGGATAAACATATCTTTGAGTGAAGGAAAGAACATAAGCATCAGGAACATGGCTGGGAGCAGGAGAGGGGATTGGTAGAAGGGAGTGATGCTGCTATCCCTTCTCAGCAGCATTGAGCTGTTAAATCAATTCAGATTGTTGTGAGAAATCCCACTAATGATAAATGTCTAAATTAAGTAGTACAAATGTGTCCCTGCATGTTTTCCTTAGCACCTAGAACATCTCTGCTAATTAGCCAAGTGCTAAACCAGCCACAAACCCTACAACATCCAATTTAAAAATCCTAACAAATGTTGATATCCTTTATTGTGTCCATCTTAACCAAGATGGAGAGTAGTTTCCTCTGGGAAAGACCCAAATTAAGGTTCATGATGTCAGACTCTTCATGCAAAGAAATCAGGCCTTTGTTTTCTTCTCCATTTGCTCCTCAACACGACTCTTTGGCAACATTTGAACGCGAATTGCAGAGCTACTGAATCGAGTAGCAAAATTGAGTAGCCAGGCCTCCTCTTTTTGTTCTCATTATATTATTTTGAGCCCTTTTTTATGCTTTTGTGAGAATGACATTTTTTAACATATGGAACAGGTTTATTTTTGTGGAACTGTGGAGCACAGTGAAGCATGTATACATTTTTGATATGACAGATGAGATGATCAGCTAACTAACAACCTCTGTGTTTGGTCGAAAGTTTTATGCTTGGTTAGTGTAATTAAGTTAAGCAAGACATTACCTAAAATACATCTATGCATTGTCCCAAAGCTTACATTTGTATTGCTCCAAGGACTAGTGGAAATACTACTTTTGCTGCATTGCTATGACACTATAGAATATCACTTGCTGTATCTATAATTAGAGAATGTTATACTATGTTTGCAAATACCCCAGGGAAATAAGGAACTAGAATCATTCCCATATTGCAGCTAAATGAGTTGTAGTTCAGAGAGGATGTATGACTTGCGTGGTCACAGTAACATCAACAATGCTACAGGGAGTAGATCTCATCCTCAGCCTATGCTGTAAATCTTGATATACCTTTACCAGTATCAGAATATAGGATCACAGGAGGACTGAGCTTGGAAAGGCCTTGGGCAGTCATGCTTGGAGAATCATGAGCCATGAGCATGGACAAGTTTGCTCAGTGCTTAGTTCAATCACGTTTTGAAAACCTGCAAGTGATTGCACAGACTCACTGAGCGGCTCGTTCTAATGCTGGATTGTCTTCATAGTGAAAATATTTTTTTTGTATATTGAGGACATATAGCGAACCCTGGAGAGAGATAACTCCCAAGTTTTTCTTGTGCCTATCCACTCCACCAGTCTCTAATATCTTGGTCAAACTCCCATTAATTTCATTGGGATAATCATACCCTGGCGTGTGTAGTCTGGACTGGCAAGTCTGGAGAGAGGTTCTGTGCATGTACAATATAGAAATTGTATTAGTGCAGCAAATACCTTAACCACATAAAGCCATTTTAGTATCATTGCACCCCAGAATATCAGGCTGTTGTGTTTTCTGGAGCTGTTTTATGAGTCAAAATGCTGGCTGAGTCATAAGCTGGTTCCACCTGACCGCAGCAGAAGGAAGAACTCAATTGCGGCGAGAGGAGGAAAAAACTCCTCTATAAAGGAGCAGTATGAGCCAAACACCACGGAGTTTTGCAAGACTTCACTGAGCATCTGGCTACATTGTACATTTCAGTGCTTTGGGAAACCTTATCTAGAATAAGAGTCATGAATATAATTAAGTGTTTAAACAGCCTCACCCTACTGTGGCGGATATCTTGGTGGGTTAATCATAAACACAAGCAAGATCCCTGTGGCAGCCAAGGGAAGAAGTGCAGTGTGTCTTGCAGGTGCTAGATGAGTTGCTGAAAGGCAGCTTGATACTGGACAAGGGCAAAGTATAGGAGATGGAGGAAAAAAAACCAAGGTAATGTCTCCTCTTTTTCCCATTTTGTTGGGCAGTGAAAGTGTAATGCATTCTTTAGCTAGAAAAATGAGGTTTGGAAATATTTAAAAGACTTAGAAGTGTTTGCATGAGGGCTTCATTTATGTCAGCAAGATTTGTATTTGTTATTTTTATACTTTAAAACTTTTTAAGGGAAGATCATTAATTCTACAGAACTGCAAATGGGAGGAGATAAGTGCCTCTAGTAAGCACATTTTCTTGTGTCTTTGGAGTTTTCTTTTCCTGTCTTCGGAGTTTTCTTTTCCTGTCCACTATTTCTTAGAAGTTTATTGTCTTTGAGATTACCGTGGTTCACACTTGGTTGTGGTTCACAACACAGCACTGCAAACAATAGAACAGAAATCACACAGAGTGCCCTGGATTGGGAATTTGAGTCTTGAATGTACAAGAGTGGTTTCTACGGCCACATCAGTTGGTCTAACATAAGTGGCATCTCTTCCTGTGGTTTTGTAATTTTGTGATTCTGCCTTGAACAAGTATATAGAAACAGCATGCCATGTTGCACAGGCTGATGCATGTATGCTTCACTTCTTTTGATTTCCGTAAGATGCATCTAAGGGCAAAATTTGAGACTGAAATCTTTTAATGTTCAGGTGCAGCAGCTGGAAATAATCTTATTTTCCTGAAACCAATCCAATTCATGAGCTGAGGATTAGCCCTAATTTGTGAAGTGCTGGTTTTTCATTAGGAAAGGACACTGGCTTTTTGTTGAAAGAGAACACAGGAATGTATAGGTGTTTTGCCTAGGAGTACGTAGGTATCTATATACATATATTCATGTTTATTTGAATGTTTCTGTATTTGTATTTACAGTAAGATCATTTGAATAGGATGTTCTGCTTATGGTGTATTTTCTTGTTTCTACCTTCTTTTGCAGTAGAGCTGAATGTGGTACTAGCAAATAAATGTTGCTCTAGCTGTAGCAGAACAAATCCAGAACTTTTCATGGGTCTTGTAGCATCTCTACAGAATCACAGATATGAAACTGAGACCAAAGCTTGGCCAAAGTGTTTAGAGGATGTGGTTGAAAAATTTACCATAAATTAGTTCCTATAAATTGTAAATAAATGGTAATAAATGGTAATAGTTAAATAAATTTAACATTGTGGCAAATTTTAATTTGTGCCAGCTCTAAATTCTAGGGCTACTACATAAGTTTTTCTGTGTAAAGAGAAAGCCATGTTTTGTTACACTAGTTTGTTTCCTTCAATGGAACCGTCTAGGAAAATATACCTAAAACTAATCTAGCATTAGCTCTGGTAAGATTTAGATCAGCTTTTCCTTCTGCTGAAATGGGTTTGTTCTGCTGAGAGAGCTACATGATTTTGAAGTCCAAGTCATTTAGTGTTCTGGAGATCTGATCCTGCAGACAACAGAAATCTTCTCCACCAGGTGCCTGGAGTGTTGGGTTAGTCTCCGCACGAGAGAGTTCCCAGTCTCAGAGTTTTAAAAATTGACTCTAAACTGTTTATTAGCTTTGGAAAGCGGTAATTGTTTCTCATGGATGAAATAAAATCTCATTTCATTTGATGCAGCTGATTTTTAAGAAACCATAGTTGCAACAATGCAATGTTGCAAACAAGCAGTGCTAAAGCACTTCGGAATTTGAGTTGTTCACAGGAAAATGTGAAATAGCACAATGACATGAATTCAATCTAAAAAAAAATTAGCACAAATTTCTTGTGAGTCCTTTGTTTAGTTTGTGCTTTTCTGACATCAACAGATATTTACTTTGAAGATGCAGAAGTATTCAGTATTTCATTCAGTCCATGGCCTTATTTTCTTAAGTACTGCTATTGTAGCTTCAGAAGTGAATCTGGTTTCTATGGGTAGCAAGGAAATATGAGTAATATTAGAGCTGATATTTTACTTATTGATTCTGATTTTATCTCAGATGCAGTTCTGGGGATAGCTCTAGAGAAATAAGTAATTTTTTCAAAGACTACATCTGCATACCTGACAGCAGGATTTAATCTATTGAAAATAAATTATGTCAATCCAGCTGTTTATTAGGTATAAATGACTGATTTTTTTAAAAAATGCAGTTATAATAAATGAATACAAAATGCATTTTACAATTGAAAACAAAGCACATTTTTTCCTACTTGTCTCTGCCAACCCATGGTCCCAACACTTTGAGGTTGCCAGCTTGTAGTTGTGTGCAGCACTGGAAGGAAAGCCACATCACAAGGCAGCCTTGGGCTGAGGCAGGCACACGAAAGTCGTCAGAAAAAAACAACTGACATGTAGCAAGGAAAGAGCTGGGCATCCCCTTGGCCAGTTCTGGGTGGCTGCAAGAAGCGCTATGACATGAGACTATGCAGGTAGCGCTTCGGAAGAGGTTTTGGGTTTCTCTGTAAGCACTCAGGGAATTGCAATCCTTCCTGTACCACTACTCAGGGAAAGTCAAGGGGGAGAACCCGCTCATGAGCTTCCTGGAGAGCATTTTGCTCCTGTCAGCCCTGTTGCTAGTGGCACGAGCTAGTCCTTGCATATGAGTACGAAATCAACGCCTGCTGTGGTACCGGTTTGTTTAGTTGGATTGTTTGTGTCTTAGGGTTCCATTGCTCAGTATCATAGTTTGACCTCTGTTGACTTGGTTGGCTATGTACAAGCATGGGTTTTAGATGCATCAGTGACTGCAGTTTGGCTTAAGCCAGCTGATTCTCATATGTAAAAAACCTGGCATATGAAACACTTGAGAGTTCAGATTTACAGTTCTGCTTATTTGACCATTGCTCAAGATGTCCTTAATTCATAGCAAACCATGAGGCTGTGAGTGCAAGTTTTGCTTGTTGGGAAGGGCAAAATCCAGCTTGCAGGTTGCATGACTGTGTAGAAGTGGCTCCTAGTGTTAAGCCTCTAAACACAAAGGGAAACCTGCTGCTGCTGGTTTTGCACCCAGCTAAAATGTTGTGGCTTATAAGGCCCAGAAAGTACTCTCCAAGAAGAAATAAACACATCTATGGTACTCTGAAGTATTTTTTGAACAAGTACTTCCAGAACATTTTTTTTACCTCAAGTATGCATAATATGCAGCCTTCCTCCTTTTCCTTTCTTCTGGTGTTTTCATGGGTGAGGGGTACCTCCAGCAGGTGACCTGGGAAGCTCTGGGCAACAAAGTCCTAGTTTCACTCCCTGCAGCTGGAGAAAGTTGTCCTGGGAGAAGAGGATCTCCTCTAGTCCTCTTTCCCCTGGCTGATCTGCTGTGACCACCGGCGACTTGCTGTATAGAGTGGCATGTAGCACTGCCAAGAGCAAAACTACTGCTGTCTGAATCAACTCATTCCTCCCCTTCCTCTCTACTTGTTACTTCTTTATTGGCTTCTCTGATGGGATTTGGAAAAACATGTGTATACCACCTTTGGTTCCTACCTGCAACGTGCACATGCTGTGCACACCGCAGGGAAGTTTTGCTGAATTGGTTCTGATGCAGGTTTTCCCCACTGTCCCTTTCAGTTATATTTTTGTTACTTGTACTGACGTTTACTTCTACCTTAAGTTCTTTATTATAAGCCCATCAAATAAATACATTCAATGAAGACCAGAGCTGTAGGCACCTCCATTCCTGTAGAAAGGACACAACTCAGCCCTTTTAATCCTCAAAGAATGCCCATGATGACCCATTACGACTTCGAAGAGGCACCACCAGGTGGCATTTGACAACCAAAGCACTGGTGGCACGGACAGGTTTTGCAATGTCGCTTACTGCATCGGGACAGGTGATTGATAATCTCGTTTTGGAATAGGGAGATGTGCTGACTCTGACCGCGAGCAGGTGACAGTTTGCACCTTATGTGGGCTTCAGAGTTTGTCCCTTCCTTCACTGACCCAGTGGAAAGCTGAGACTAAGTTACTTGTGTAGAGTCCTGAGGTAGACCTAAATATTCACATTCATAAAATATGAGCTGTGTTCCCTGTGGGGATCAGTGCAAGGACAAGAAAATCCTAACATTTGGGTTCTCAAGGGAAATCCCTGCATTTTACAAAAACAACCTTTCTTTTTTTGCCTCAAAACACTCTTCACAGTCTCTTTCCTTCTAAAGCCCAAATCAGCTTTCACTTCTCACCTTTTTTCACATGCTTTAACTATGTCCCAAATAATCCTGCCTTTTGGCCGAGCAGATAGGAACAACAAGCTACGACTTATAGCCTAACCTCTGTAGGATCATTAACTTCTCTGTTCCATGATCTTGCCATCTCTAAAAATGATTCTATGCTTGCTCTTGCAAAATGCTCTGAAATGCTCAGAAGAAAACATTCCTAGTTATTATCAGATAGAGATTTCTGTTACATTACTG